>RQOL01000668.1:53442-77570 GCA_013076295.1 Sanderia malayensis | reverse complement strand
TCCCCCTCCCTCGAATAAGCCCCCCCCGAACAAGCCCCAACCCTAGGACAACAAATTGTTAATAAGCCCCCTCAAATAAGCGCGCCCCGAAAATTGAAAAATAGATAAGCCCCAGGGGGGTAATTCGAGGATTTACGGTGGTACGTCTATGGACTCCATCCATTCACTTGGTCAATCAATGGAGTGAGTCATTCATTATTGAAACGTAGTATTCATTCACTAAACGAAGTGAATGAAACAATCAATTGATTGATTGACTCATTCATTCATTCACTTCGTTTAGTGAATACTACGTTCATTCAGGATTGTAAATGATATTGACACTTGATATTGACAGTTTTTTGATTGATTGATTGATTGATTCATTCACTTCGTCTAGTGAATGAATACTACGTTCATTCAGGATTGTAAATGATATTGATACTTGATATTGACGTATGAAAATATCCCATGACATTTTCATAGGTCAGAAGTCATTGTTTTGTGTTTCGGAAAAATTCCCTGCATGCGTTCGGGTTTCCCCAGCATGCAAGGAATACTGAAAAAGGATAATCATCACATGAATCTTGTATTCCACCACCCTCTCAAAGTTTATGAAAAGAAACCCCTTTTTTACATTTCCTGTTACTGACGTTCAATTACGTTACGAATAATGCTAATTTTAGAGCTTTTACAGTATATATATGTCCCCAAAATGTAAGCACATTCAATTGAACTTAGTTCAGCATCATTGCTGAACTAAGCTCAATTGAATGTGATAGACATTGTCAAAAGTTGATTTTAATCCTTAATCCGCAACGACGCTGGCCCAGGTTCAATATTGTTGAACTGGGTTTCCACGATGATGAATTGGGGTTTAAATACTTTGCTAGGTTTATATAATATTTAAAGCACATCAGTTTACATAAGGGGTCGAAAAATCGTTAGAGGGTAAGCGGGAAACTGTTAGCAAGTATAAAAAACTCGGGACAAGGCCTATTTTTAGAAAACGCCCATCTGCTCATTTACTTGTTCTTGTATTCGCGGGATATGTGTATATGCTACGTTTATTTAAAATACTTAACATATTGGTGTTCTCAAATACGTTTATATTTTCCAACAGGGTATGGCAATGCAGAAAAATATTTACACAAAGGTGTGAAAACATCTAACGATTATGGCAATGTGAAATGTCTGGTGCAATTGAAAAACTTGCAGCGTCAGGCACAAACGGAGTACGAAAGAGAAAGACGAATGTCACAATAAAGCCAAAAGACGAATTATTTTATTGGACAGAGGTGTTAATCATTGTGAAAAAAATGAAAAGCGCCATTGAGAACTTTGCTGGTTTACCCCAAGAGGAAGCACGCCTGTTTATGAACTTTTTGCTATTGCTAATATTTACAACCTGCAACCCAGGTAGAAATCTAGATTTCGTTACATTGATACTATGGGATTGCTGCAGAGGCGGCACCACGGGGAGGACTGTGGAGGACATGTCCTCCCCAATATACATGGAAATGAAAAAGACTTTTTGAATATACAAACCCTATACAGTACAATATACCATACTATACAGGAAAGTGTAATTTTCCTAATGGGCGTGGCTTCCACAAAAATGGGCGTGTTCCTAAAAATTTTCCCCCGTCCTCCCCACTTTTTCAGGGCTGGTGCCGTTTCTGGAAGAAAGAGTACACATATGACAATGGAAGAGAATCACTACCTATGTATGGGGAGAGTGATGGGACAGTAACATTTACTTTTCGCAAATATAAAACCAGCTCCACCTATGGCTCGCAGGTAATAGACGTTACCAACATTGGATACTTGGTCAGTAACATAACTAGGTATGTTGACAAGCACAGGCAAAGATTGCTAAGTGGCAATACTCACGAGTTTTTGTTTGTACAGAAAGATGGTTCGCCCTTTTCGAGTTCAGCTGCCTTCTCCCAATATATGTGTACAGCTTTCGCGGAATTTTCCGGCCTCCGACTAACAACTACAAACATGAGAAAGGCTTGCGTTAACTTTGTACTGAATGGCAATAGATCAAACAAGGATATAACAGATTCTCTGGCTAGATTGATGCGTCACACACCCAGGATGCAAAGGCTGCGGTATTACACACAGCCGAAGAACAATACTGTACCCGCAGTAGAACATCTGTCAACAGAAGCCGCAAGTTCCATTGGGTTGGAAATAACAAAAAATGTAAAAGACGCACCATTTCTATATCAAATTGTAGCGATGGTGACGGAATCCAGCACATACACCCATCCAGATATAATCCTCGGTAAGGTGATCTTCCTGGATAGAGAACTGAAAACAGCGACACTCGCCCATTTAAAGAACCTGGAAAAAAATTGCTTTGTCATGACTGTTGGTGAAGACACTTGGGTGGAGAGTTGGGATAGCCTAATACATCCTATCGACATTGTCTTCAACGAAACAACACAAGTTTATGGTTTGCGAACAAGTCGCAGGGTAATTCATAATCAGGTACACAATTAGAAACTCTTGCACATTTTTTGTATTGTTTATGATTACTTGTTTTAATGAGGAAGGCGATTGCCCAATTGAATCCTTTAGTGTTGTTTTTTGGTTATTCGTAACTATAATAAAGTACAATTGTTTTAATTTTACAACTCAATTCGCATTACCTATTGTTAATAGCCAACTGTTCCGTTCGTTTTTTACTCCAAGTGTGTAACATTCCAATATTCGTGATGACGTCAATGTTTCCGGAAGTCTGCAAATATTTCCTGTATTACAAGAAACTCGTTGTACATTGTTATTCCTCAGGTTAGATGTTGCAGTAAACGTGATAACTTCATATTGTCTGCCCTTGTTATACCAGTATTTTACTATGTATTTATTAGTGTTATTGAAGAAGTCTGTTATAGTCTAATATTCGTGATAACGTCCATGTTTATAGAAGTCTGCAAATATTTCCTGTACTACAAGAAGCTCTATTATCAAGACTGCTATTATACTAATGGTAATTATTAGGAAAATTGTGTACATAAATAACAATAGAAACATACGTGTTGTTGTTGTTGGGGTTCGTCACCGGTGCAAGTGACAAGACAAAATTGCACAGCTGCTTACCAAAAGATCTTCAATTCATTGACCCGTTAACAGGAAAAGATTGTCCACAGCTTTAATACACTTCTTTTTAATAAGCAACCGCTCAACAAGCAACTAGGGCTGGATTGACCCTAAGATTGAGCAACTCGAGGGCTCAATTGAATTACTGTTAGCAACTAAGAATTTAAACGTCATTTATTTTAAAATGCTAAAACTGGGCACGAATGTTCATTGTGCTGTTGAAGTTCTTGAGTAGCATGTTTACACTTATACTGTCTCTTAAGTCTTGTGCTGTAGGCATTACAGTTGAAGATTTTGACCCACGAACTTAGGAGTGGTACCCTGGGGACAGGAGAGGCTGTTATAGGTACAAACAATTTTAAAGGAGACCTGCAACCTAAAAACAAATTGAGCTCTTTTGATCAATTCTAATGCGCTGATTACGAATCCGCTATTCATTTTTTAAAGTCAAGCTTTGTTTTCGAGATATAAGCTGTTAAAGTGCGAAAATTTGGCTAAAATCCGCCATTATGTTTAAAGGACGGGCAAAGACGTGCTTGCTCGCGGGAGGATTATGACGTAACTGGTGAACAATGATTTTTATTGAGTGGGGAGTGTGTTGAGTTTGCATTAGCCAAAATTGTACGGCAATTACTTGTATAAATAACGGTTTAAATATTTTAAAATTATGGATCATATTGACGGTGATTTTGATTATGGTTTTGCTGATACTGAGGAAGGTGTAGTGGAGCCATTTCAGTTTGAACCACTGCCTCGAGCAAGCCAACGAGTGCCTAGGCCATCATCACCGTCATCATCACCGTCATCACCAAGTTCGGATTCTGAAGGTTCTGCACGAGTTGCAAGTGGTGATGAAGACATAAACCAAAACAGAATAGGAAATACTGACTGGTAAGGTCATATTTATTATTTCTCCGTAGATTATACACAAATTAAAGATAATTTGGTAAGCAATAAAAGCAAGGCCTTTTGTCTTCCAGGTGCCAATGCAACCATTGCCAAGTCATGCCGTCCGGGAGGGAGAGCATTTGCTGTTTGGAGGTGGATTTTGTCGCAGCTAAAACCAGGCAAGCAGGATGCAGCTGTATAACGCTTGTTGATGGCTTTCAACAAGTTTGTTTAAATACTGATGTCATTCTTTGTGCCATTTACCAGTATATCGAAGATGAGCAGTATGTTGATGACCATTTACCTCACGAGTATGTACGTTTATCAATCACTGTGAAATTAACATAAATTGTAATTATTATTCCAAGAATTGATCTATCTTTTAAATTAACCACAGTTTATGCATTGTGTCTGCCCAGACTGTACAGATATATTAGCTACAGACAGTTTGTCAGGTGGATTTGGCACTACTTGGGAAGACATCAGCGCCAAGTTTTGCCTGCATGTGTTGTAGCAAGAATAAGGTCCGTCTTTCCTGCTGAACAGTACACCGGATTTCGCTACCCTGAAATCAATTACTGAACAAAGAGGTACTTACTTGGATTTTTCTTTTTTTGCTCCTAATGGATTCTTGCTGAGCCTTGTTTCCTGATATGTTCTCTAAATGTGTGACCGTTTTTGAAAATCTGCTTTTGTGTTTCTCAATCACTACATTTTTGTCTAATTTTTCCTTTGTAGCTGACAAGAAATTTGGTGCTGCATTTTGTAAAGTTTGCGCATTGGCTCTTGCATGAGTGTGAGTGCACTGTTGCATTCTTTTTTCCATTGCTTTTTCCATTAATTTGGATACGTAACCTGCAAATATAGATTTATGGCATGTACTCGTTGTTTGATGTTATGTAATTCAATAGTAACGAGAAAAAGCAATTTTTTATCATTTCTTGTCACTACTCACCATATGTTGTCTTTGTTGTCACTGCTTGTGCAAAACCTTCTGTTTTATATTTCCTGTAATTTATTTTCCATTTTTCCTTCCCTTCTTTAGTTTTTGCCTGCTTTCGTCCAGAGTTTTCATTGAAGTGCATAGATGCCAGTAACAATCTAAAAACATGGTTATGGTTGATTAAAAAATGGGCAATGGATAATGTGCATTGCATATACAGTACCAGAGTTATTTTTGCTTACCTGGCCTTCATTGGCAAATAAAAGAAATGTGTATGTTTGGGAGCGAATCGAATGACAATATTGTGGTATGATTCCAAGGCACTTGTTTGCTTCAACGGTGATAACTTTTTGATGTCATTTATGAGCCTTGGTTTCAATAATTTGTCCTTTAATTCTTTATATCCTTTGCTCCCTAGAATGGCAAATATAAAGTAATCATTTCATGAAAGTGACATGAGGTTTGGAAGCAATGTTGGCTGATAAGGTTTTGCAAGCTCCACAAGAACTATCTCACCTGGTGAAAGCCAATTTCTATCAATTTTTTCATGTGGGCAAGATTGATATTTTTCCCCATGTCCGGTATGGATGTTTACAATGTGATTGGGGAGAGAGTACCATTTTTCTGCAATCAGCACAGGGTCTCCCTTGCTTGAAGCAGCACACCAGTAAACATGATTTTTTATGCTTTGCACCCATTCCAGCACTGCAGAGTTTTTTTTCTTTTTCCCTATTTTTTCAAATTTCTTACCAATTCCTGAAAACGTAAATATAGTATTAATACTGTAACAACACTTTTAAAGGCGTGTTTAGGTTGCTGTGAAACAGGAAAACATAGTTTGCGGGATTGCCTTTACCTTTTGCAACATGAAAGACATCAAAGTAGTGTTTTATTTCAGGATGCTTCTGTCTCATGTACTTTCGTATTTGGGTGTGTCGATCTGATACAAGTGTCCCAATGGTAATGTTCTGCCGTTCCATTGTGCAAATGCAGCGTTTGAAACCCTCCAATTCCATATAGGCAGAACCACCACATTCAGTACTCTGTAGAACAATAGAAGAAGACAGTTTTACTAAAGGGAATAGTTATGTGTGCCTTTAATGTTGTAAGGTGAGATCTTTTGTGATCACTACTGATTTATGGTGTATTACTTACATTCATGGTATATTATTTACATGTACTTACCTGTACCAACTGTACATCCAAGATTTTATTGCTATCCAAGTCCATTACACTATACGAGCCATATTTTGCAGTATGACCAGGAGTATCGTTGCGACCATCTCCACCAATTGTTAATTTTTCATTTTTATATTTTGACAGAATTTCCAGTTGATGTTCTTTCCACAACTCAAACACACTTGGCACAAGGTATGATGACTGGACCAGTGAATACAGCCTTTCAGATATGCATGCCAAATTCAAGTGCTTGAAAAATGTCAGCACTTTTGATGGCTGAGATCCTGAGAAAAGACATGATGCAGCTACCAGGAAGTTGCCCCAAGGCATGCGGTTGTTTTCTGGTTGACTATTCCACAGATAGGTGTGACCATTCATACACATTGTTGTCACAGATATCATGGTACCATTTTCCTTGCAATCAGTCTGGGATGCTGGTGCCAAACAAAGTCTGCATATAGCGAAGAGCTGTAGCAAACATGATTTGAACACCAGATATTTGCGTTCCATGGGCGTACTTTGGTTTTTGTCTCCCGCATCTTGCACCTCGTCCGATATTTCGCCGTCACTGTCTGGTAGCCATTCTTCCTCTGCAGTATCAGAACCTGAATCCGGTTGGTGGTGGGCAGAATCACAATCTTCAAGATGGGTATCTTGTAATTGCACGTCTTCTGGCTCGCATTGGGTGGAACTGTCGCAGGTGTATGGGTTTGGCAAACAGCATTGTGTAGCGACTGCATTTTTGCGGAAAGATGTTTGTGTGTCTACAACAAGGGCCATAAAAACATGTCAATCAGAGGAATGATGCATAATCATTAAATAAGCAGAACACCATTCTAAGTATCAACTCACATCGACTGCGCGTAGGCACATCGGTTTGGATGCTTTTTGAATGGGTGCCTTCCGACGTTTGATAGCTGTCCTCAAGTACACCGGTATACTCTTCATCTGTTGTTTCTGATGCTAGACTGGTAATCTCATCAAAATCCGAGTTTTCTGCTGCTGACAATAAACTTTCCAAGACCTAGAAACACAGTATCGGATTATTCGCTGTTATGCAATAGCACATCTATACATTCTGTATTCAATAGTAGTAATCATAAAGAAGTGTAATAAAACGACAAATTTCCACATTGATCAATACATAATATTGATGGAATGCGCATTGGCGGACTTACCCTCATTTTTTGCCGTTTTTCAAACGCCCTTCTTTTAACTGGACTTGATCTGCTGCTACCGAACTGTGACTTTCTAGGACTGAGCGTAGCCAACTTGGGTTTCGATGTTGTGAATTTCCTTTTTCCTTTCATCTGTTTGCGACCCTTCGGACTCCCAAAATCAAATATTGTTGGTACGGCCCCTTCTTTTAATGTTAATCTTTCGTTGCCGGTAGTCAGTCCAAGTGAGTCCATAAAAAATTTTCGTGTCTCATAGCATTCGGGTGAAAAATGGTCGCTGCAAAGTCTTTTATTTTCGTTGCATACAAAATTTGTTAGTTTTAAATTGGTAATCCATTTCTTTCGTAAGTTATTATCTTTAGGAAACCTGTGGAATGTAACTTTTTTATGCCGACTGCTGTTGTTGAAACAGTTATACGCAGCACACCCAACCATGTTTGCTTCGTTAGCACACAAAAACTATATGTGCTATAAGAAAAAGTGCTGTTGATTTTATATGCTCCCATCTTTACCGGCAGCGGAAAAGGTTTACGTCAATAGCCCATTTCATATAGGAGTGTGAAAAACGCCCATAATAAACATTGTGAGTATTACTGGAGATGAAATTTCAAACGGTTTTAGGGATCTATGATTTCTGCAAATAAGTGTTGCAGTTTGTCTTTGTATTGTTATTTGCGTCAAGTGAAGGTCAATGAAGGAATTTGGTGACGCAGCCATTCGTGTCGGCCATGAAGAGAAATAAATACACATTCACCATTCATTCTGGAATAATGAATGTTAATGAGTGGGCTTGACAGGAAAACAGATTAATAGCAATTCATTTTTGTATCAATATATTATTTTTGTGATGAATGGAACTATTACAAAAACGCAAGTTCTCTATGACTTTCACCATTAGGCCAAAAAGATTGTTCACCAGTTACGTCATCACCCAAAACGAGGCTGAAACTGTCCCGCGGACAAAAACGCCACTTTAAGTGGCAATTACTCGAAAACGGTTACTCGCATGAAAAAAATAACTTGATATTCGTGATCAGCGCATTAGATTTGATCAATAGAGCTCAACTTGTTTTTAGGTTGCAGGTCTCCTTTAAGCAACTTTTAAGCAACTTTGAGGGCTAAAATATCCAAAATTTTGAACAACTTTAAGGGCTGGACCAAAGTCTAGTTGCTTATTAAAAAAAGTGTACTAATAGTCAGATCAAACTAAAGGTATAGCGAAGCCATGCAACCTAAACAGCGACCACAAAATGTCCTTACCGCATTTTGTAAAACTGTCTAAACTACGGTTTGCCGAAAGAGGAATATAGATGACACAGGTGGGTGTCACAGTTGTTTTGTTATTTAAATCAACAATGTAAGGTCCGAGAGCGAAGACTCCATTTAGATGGTGCACGATGCGCCAGATTCATTCAGATTCAAGCTAATTATCTGGTTTTGAACTTTCAACTTTGCCCAATAGATGAATTACCGACCTTAAATTGAATTTTCCTGTCTTTTCATTTCTTGTCTAGTTGTTGGAGGAGAACGTTTTGAAAAAGTGAAAGAGTTAGGGAGGTTTGACGAAGAAACGTCCAAGCTATTATTTTATCAAATGCTTTTGGCAGTTGATTAAGTCTAGGAGCACAGTAAACTATAAACATCAGTTGTTATTTGCAAAAAGCATCTCTATAAAAGTTTTCCAGTAACGAAGAAAAAACCGCAGAGATCTTAAAAACATGAACATCGAGAAAGCAAGTAAAACAAATAACAACAATGAACTATTGTCCATACAAGAATCGAAAAGCGAAGACCCTAAAGAGACGGTACAAGATGCAACAGATTACGCCACAACACTATTGGTATTTAGCAAAACAAGCTTATGTTGTCAGAAAGTTGTTGTCAGATCTTAAATTCTGGTAATAATAGTCTGATGAGGTATTTTTACATTTTATTTGCTTGAAAAATCAGTTCACAAATGACACCAAAAAGTGCTACACGTGTACCAACTGCACTGATGGTGTTATCACCAAGTGTACCAGTGTCAGATATGACGTTTTTACGTAACAATGTTTTTTTGTATTTAATCTAATAGTAATAGTGGACTGTCGTAGTCACATGTGCCGTTGCTCATTACCCCCGTCCAAGTGGGAGGAACATCAACCTTTGTATCGACTTTAGAGATGATTAGTTAGAAACGTTCGACATGATAGTATGTTAAACTTGGTTAATATATGTTTTGAGATATGTGACATGAAAGAAGACACGCTTCCGCATAAACACACCTAAGTTCATGTCTTTGTCTCTGTGAGATCTGAAGGGCCTGACATTTTGGTAGCAGAGGGTAGTTTGTTATTTTAACGGCTACTCTTCAACAGGCCTATTATATTACCGACTTAAAGTTTGGAACAGTCTGGACTGGAAAAGTTTTGCTTAAGATGTAAAGGGGGGAGCTCTCAGAGATGGCCGAGGAGCTACAGTTGTCAATCGAAAGCTTACTCTACGGTGCAACTGATGGAAAACTGAAAGAAGCTACCGCATTGTTAAAAATCGAAGATACAGGCAGGACGAAGAGGCAGATCATTAACAAAACACGAGAAGAATTAGAGAGGATTTGCGCAACGATCGGCCAAGGTGAATCAGAGGAGGATCAGGCTATAATGAAGACCTTGGATGAGCTGTTGGTATTTCTCAAAGGCGGACCTCCACCCCTTGAAGTATCGAGAGAGGCTAGTGATGAAGATGAGGACTCGAGTGAAGGTGAAGTTGATACAGAAGAATTGGAGAAAGCGAAGCAGGAGTATACGATTATGCAGGAAGATTTCTTGAAAATGCTGCAGTTGCAAGAGGAAAAGATTTCAGAAGCTAAGGATCGAATTCAGAAGCTTACCAAGCCTCCATGTTCTCGTATGTCTGATCCAGTTCGCAGTTTATCACCCCTCATACCGAGTAGAAAAGGTAGGGAAGTTTATACTTCTGAAACAAAGGTCCCAACTTCCAACTTAGCTGAAAATGTTTTTCGTTTCAAAGACCTAAAAATTCACGGAGTAATTTCAAACGAGAAAAACCGCCTGTCTTTCACAAGTTTAAATAAACAAATAGACAGTGCAATAGAAAAAAGTTATCCTGAGAAAGAAATCGTCGATGCTGTGATAAATGCTATCTCACCTCAACTCCATTTAAGATCATATTTGGAGGGCATGAAAAATCTGAGTTTGAAAGAATTGCGACAAATTTTGCGCAGTCACTATTGCGAAAAGTCTGCCACAGAGGCATACCAAGAATTAACCAATGTGGTACAGGAGCCTAATGAAACCGCACTAAATTTCTTGATGAGAGCTCTAAAACTCAGGCAACATATTTTGCTTGCAAGTGAAGAAAAAGAATCAAAAATTCGTTATGATACTACTTTAGTTCAGAATGTTTTTATCAATGCCGTAGAAACAGGTTTAGTCGATGACGCAATACGTACGCGTATACGCCCATTTCTGGAAATGTCGCGCGTTTCAGACGAAGTTTTGATACGTGAAATCAACATCGCGATGACAACAGAGAGCGAGAGAAGCAACAAATTTGGAGCAAGAAAACGCCCTGCTAAGAACAATCAAGCCTCGGTTCTAGCCACTGAAGTTGCAGACAAGCAAACGACAAAGGAAACAAACGCCAAAACAACAGGCAGACACTGCAAAGATAATTGGAGCAATAGTTGGAGCGGTTGCCTTCATCGTCTTTGTTGTTACAATAGTGCTTTGGTGCCATCGTAGAAGACGCACGCGTAACAGCGAGGACGCTGAAGGCACCCCAGCTGAAAATATTCAGCTAAACGCATAAAAAACCCGCTGAACAGGTGCTATAACGGCACATATTTTTCTGTTCGCCATCACGTGTGCCGCGCATGCAGAATGTGTCCCCCGGGACACGAAATTGCTCTTGCATGCGGTGGCACAGAAAATACTGTATGTGAAGAGTGTAAAAACAATACCTACCTGGACCTGGAGGTAGATAAATGTACAAGCTGTCGGGTTTGCATGGCTGGTCAAGTACCATACTAGACATGCAACAGTACCCACAATACATTGTATAAGCTCCGGGTACACTCAACAACAGAAACAAGAACACAAACACCAAAAGAACAACGTAAGTGAGACTTTGTGACGTTTTACTGCTTTTTCTGCCCTTACAATCATTACCAACAGCGAGGTTATGCTGTGTCAAATCAACAAGTTATCATAACTGTTCAAAACAGTATGTGCAAGACAGTGAAAACCTTACCAACTATGTATACTCGTCCCTTTACTTTTGTTTTTGCCGTCAGTTGCGTTACATTAAGGAAAGTGCCCTTTTGCGTAAATTCCCCACCAGTAAAATTTTCTTAAAAGATACCCTGATTCATTGGCTATTCCATACTAAAAAGTGTGTTTGAAATTGTAGGAAAATGTAAAGATTGCAATGCCTCTGTTATTTTGGAAATTGATGAAAAGTATGGATTTTGCCAAGGAATCACAAAAAAATGCTTGAAGTGCAGCTGGAAATTGCATTTCTATACATCATGAAATTGAAGAACAGTTGACACCAGGACGTAATGCATTTGAAATCAATTATAGAGCGGCAATCAAGGAAATTGGGTTGGGATACCAATCACTCAATATGTTCTCACAAGTACTCAATCTCCTGCCACCAGCGAACATATCTAGTTTTCAGAAAACGGTGGAAAGGCTGAATGAAGTATATAGTGAAGCTGCAAATGACAGCATGAGTCAAGCTGCTTGTGAAGTCAAAGAAAACATGACAAATCCAACAGATATTGTTGATACAAGAGTCGCTATTGATGGTACATGGCAGAAAAGAGGTAAAAGCTCACTGAGAATGTCTCGGTAAATACAGCCTAATCAACATGGTTCCATTCTGTAGACAAAAATTCTCGATACTGTGTGCATTATGCCTTGGGCTTGGTGAAAAACCAAAAACTCTGGGCAGAGCGAAAGAGGTAAGAGAGTTTATAGAATCATGTAATTCCTCAAGGATCAGCGTAAACCAGGCAAACTGATACGAATTTTCAATACGCGTCACTTACGCGAAATTGAAAATTTTAATAAGCGGGGGACGTTAGTTCTTGTTCTTATTACTTCTCAGGCTGGTGTGATGTACATACTTTTCTGTACGTCATCATAGATCTTAAAAAAACATGAACATCGAAAAAGCAAGTAAAACAGATAACAAAAATGAACTATTGGCCATACCAGAATCGAAAAGCGAGGACCCTAAAGAGACGGTACAAGATGCAACAGATTACGCCACAACACTATTGGTATTTAGCAAAACAAGCTTATGTTGTCAGAAAGTTGTTGTCAGATCTTAAATTCTGGTAATAATAGTCTGATGAGGTATTCTTGTATTTTATTTGATTGCAGAATCAGTTCACAAACGATACCAAAAAGTGCTACACATGTAGCAACTGCACAAATGGTGTCATTAGCAAGTGCACAAGGACCAACGATACGGTTTGCCGAAGGAGGGACATAGATAGCAAAGGGGTTGGTGGGTGTCATTACTTGTAATGAGAAAATCAAAAAGGCAAAAAATGAGCTTGCGTTTGGGTTTGCCTAAAGCCCAGGAAGCAACAAGGTTGCAGTTTCCAACTTGTGAAAAAATAGGGCTGGAAATCTTCAACCTATTGTGTAAATATTGAATTTATCAATTGTGCCTGAGCATTATATAAATTGGTCTAAACCTATATAGATGTTGGGAACCTTATTAGTGTTGACTATAATTTCCATAGCTGGGGTAATGTGGAAGATAAATGGAAATAGGAGGGATCAACGCAATAGGGAAAGTGACCCCAGCACTGCTTCAGAAGCACGCTGCTTGGATGGTGAGTATCATTCGATTTTCATTTGAAGTTAATTGGCATGGTTACGATGACGTTTTTGTTGTTGGCTAAATGGCTCACAAAATTGAATTGACCACCTCTTAACATCCTAATTAAGTTCAGGATTTCAGATTTACACATATCTATTATAAGTGTGCCCTAAAACCAAACAGATCTTGTCTTTTTAATGCTGCTTCATCCATTTCATTGATTGCGGACGAAAATTTGTTGTTTATCTTCGATGTCTGACATGTATGCAGCTATTATTGCATGCCAGGTTACTATGCTGATCCTTCTCTTCATTATGGCTATATAAAAGATATTCAAGTTGTTGATGAGAATACAATTTTTTCTTTATGCATCTCTAATGAGGCATACAAATAATTTTCAAAAAATGATAGAGTTCCAGCTGTTCACAGAGGTTGCGAAGAGCTGAACATACAACCAAGATATCATCAAGAATGCTATCTTCTTCTGTAGTTTTGCTCATCAGCAACTTGATGGGGATGATGCTCTGCAACGATGTAAATTTATTTCGAAGCAGTCCAATTACTCTTTCCACATGAATTTGCATGTGGAATATCACGATGACAAGAACTCTACAAAGCTAAGGACAATCTATTAACTTGCCAGAGCAAGAATTACGAAATTATTGAACATTTTTGTGCAACCTGTTCAGCGTTATAAACATCGGAGGAAAACCAATAAAAGCTTTGACTGGTCCAATTTATAACTGTTTACGAGATTTGGTAGAGAGAGTTGACGCAGGAAATACATTGGCATTTCATGCTATTATTTGCAAGCATGAGTCTCTTGGAGCAAGAGGTCCGAGCTTTGGAAATTTGGTCCTCAGTTCAGTGTAGATTTGTGCATTAGGCAATGTTAATCAATGATCACAGCACACTTTGAAAAATGCTCCCTGAATGTTGTAGGCATGGTCTTGTGAAGAACTTCCCTTTCAGGCCAATAAGGGCAGATGGACATTTTGACAAAGAGATGATACTTTGGTGAATTCCAAAACGATAAGCCAAGTATTGCTCTGATAAATCAAGACGCAACCGCATTAGTGCAAGAAGAAGTTCTTGAAAATTAGAGAGCTTTTTTGTTGTGATGGGAATGCATGTACTTTTTTCTTGCAACAGTCAATCCTTAAACCCATTTTTCGTGCAACCAACAGCAGAACAAAACTTAACAATTTTGAAAAAATATCGCTGCAAAATCAAAAATTGTTTTGCGCGCCCTTTTTTGTTCATCACCAGCCTCTCTTGTCAATGACAAAGATTTGTGTACTTCAGCCTAACTTTTTTCTAAAGAGCCGCGAGCCTTGGCCGAAAAGCTGTTTTTCGGTTAAACTTTTTTAAGAAAGAAAGTCTATCAGATAAAAATCTGATTTCATTACAGAAAACTACTATTTTGACGTCAAGTGACAATTTTTTTTGCAAATCTGACTTGGCATCCTTGTCTATTATGTAATTTTTGAAGGGGCCTATTTGGAGGCTACTTCGTGGCCGCCATCTTACCACTCATTTTACCACTCAGTATGGCGGCGAATGGACTGTGACGTCAATACGCATATCATCTATTTCAAGTGTTGTTGGCAGGCTAAATGAATGCTACTATTCAATTGTTGATAGCTCTTTTGAGTCATATATGAGATGGTGTTCAATTGGCATGTTAACCCTCAGTTGAATAATGAATGCACTGCGTGGGAAAACCTCCGGGTGGGATAACAAGAAAAGACCCTGCCCCCCCCCGAAGGTAAGCTGCTCGGCCGTACAGATACCTTCCGCTCGAACGCTAAAATATCCTTTTCAAGTTTGGACGGGGAAACTACGCTGAATATCTCCCCGTGCCTCGGAGACATCTGGCCTAATCCTATTATCAATCATGGCCCCACCTTCCTTGAGCTGCCGCCTGTGCCAAGGAAGTAATTCCCGACGCACGGTTACAGCATGGTTGAACAGACCAGATCTGCGATCGACGGCATATCGTGCTGCTTCGACATAGGCCTCACGCAAGCCGAATATCGGGTACAAAAACACTAAGCCCTCTGTAATCAGTCGTTGCCCCACGTTACTTTGCCTCCTTGAATTTAAATGTAGAACAACAACAAAATAGAGAAATATATAAACAATACCGATGCATGGTATCCGCACACACAATCACCACCCTGCCAAAAATGTCTTTGTGGTTTGGTCTTTCGAGGGCAGGCATCTACCCTGCACAACTCCTTGTGCCATCTATTCCCCTTGGGGGTCATTGAAATTCCCGTTAGCGTAGGCTCTAATACGGGCCTTCCACTCCTGTGTGGTTAATCCGGTCCTAAAAAATCTCAACTAAAAAATAAAAGGCAATATCTTAAACTCTTGCTCATTGAAATCAGCCATTAAAATCAGCCTGGCCGAAATCCGTGAATGCTATTGGCTTCACAGTTGCACATAACAGTGAGAAGATTGAGATTTTGGAATGATCCACCAACGATCCACCAACTTTGATGTGTTCAGGGAGCAAGCAACAGATGCAGTATTTCAATTAATTGAAGACATTTAATGTGTCAGTATGTTTGTGCCAGCTAATTTAGCACATCATCTTCAGTCACTGGAGCCTACTGTCAATAGTCCGCAAAAAAATTTCTAAAATCAAAGTTTAAAGAGTTGTATGCCAAGAGTGTCGGGCCCATATCAATTGTGGAATTGAAGTCTATTCCATTGAAGTTTCACGAAAGCTTTTTACGATGAAGCCTCTTCCTGCGCAGTGACTGACTTGGCTGTACGACTATTTGCGTAACAACCCTGAAATGATGAGAAAAGGCTTTCAAATGTCAGGGATCGATGGCGCATTAGCATGGAGCTGGAGCCAGAGGGCTCTTTTGAAGATCTAAACTGAATATCATATCAATTATGAACTAACATGCTATCCGCACACATTTTTTTTATAAAAATTCGTCCACAAATTTTGCCACCTTCATCGATTTTAGCTTTGTCCGAAAATGTGTCTAGTCCGAAAATTGTTTCGTCCGAAATTCTTAAAAAGGCGTCCGAAAGTTTCTTGTCCGAAGTATATTGTCCGAAATTTTTAAGTCCGAAAGTTTTCGGTTTTAATGTAGCAGAATTTTGTTCATTATGGCGCTCACTTTTGCTTTGAAGTAAAGAGAGATGTTGGGAAAGATTTTAAAGATGAGATTAAAGCTAACATCAAACGCTATTCCTGCAATAAAGGCAGTAAACAAGCTCGTAACCCAAAGTGTGACTCTCAGCTTCTTTACTCGGGCCAGACGACGTTCGCAAAAATCCATTGAATTCCATTCGGAAAAATATTATGGGTCATCACTGTTACTTGACAGCGTTGCGATATTTTTCGCAAAAGGTGGCCCGATTCAAGGTGAAATTAAAGTAACTTATACTTGTCAGATGCACGTCTAAATTGCATCAAACTGACCAATATATCTTTGACTTTCGTTTAAAATAAATAATCAATATGTCAAATTTCGTTGCATTAGCACTTTCAAACGGCTAACAATACTACCACCAACAACAACAACAACAAAAGGATAAGATAAAACATTAAGAATAATAAGACTGTAAGACTGTGAATGGTTAAAGGGACCGCAGTGTTAAGGATAAAGGACCAAACCAGATCTGCGATCGACGGCATATCGTGCTGATTCGACATAGGCCTCACGCAAGCCGAATATCGGTACAAAAACACTAAGCCTCTGTAATCAGTCGTTGCCCTACGTCGGTCCAGTCACTCCTATACAGCATTCTAGGCGACAGACTATACGTCCGTGTGCACCACGCACAGGAAGACCAGCAGAATCTAGCCTAACTAAAATTCTAGCCTCGGTAGCCTCGTCTAGAAGACGTCTAACTAATCGAAGGGCCTTGTAACCAAGGCAACTACGATAGCTACAACGATTTCTGGCGTCTCTATACTCGACTACGTCGTCTAGCTCAGGAGCATCTAAAGCTTCTAGCCTAAACCGAAAATGCTCACTGGAAGGCGGCTGTCTTATTGATTCTTGCTGGCTGTCCGGGACAAAACATGTGAAAGAGTCACCGTCTTTGGAAAATGACCTTTTTTTCCACACAGACCAGCTTATACAAACCATCACGGATGAGGTTACCGCACGGTTGAAGAAGACCGAGAGCAAATAAAAGTTCGAATAAAAGTTCGTAGTTAGTTCACACGCCAAAGGCAAACGGCAGACATAGAAAGTTTGTTAAAGGTTATATCAGAGGGACCTAGAGCTCTAGCGAACTCATAAAACCTAGACAACGACCAGCGAGAGGTATTAGAGAAAAGGTGGTTCAGGTTGCCACCATGGAATCAACCTGAAAGCAATGGAGCGCTTCACTATCCTTGCCATTTCTGAGGAATATTTTATAGATTATTATAGATATTTTACGATTGCATTCTTTTTTTTCAAAAAAAGAATGCAATCGTACGTCAAGGAGAATTCATCTGACAAACTGCATGTTGACACAATGCGTGAAT
This sequence comes from Sanderia malayensis, assembly GCA_013076295.1. Taxonomy (NCBI): domain Eukaryota; kingdom Metazoa; phylum Cnidaria; class Scyphozoa; order Semaeostomeae; family Pelagiidae; genus Sanderia; species Sanderia malayensis. The sequence goes on along the minus strand of RQOL01000668.1, from coordinate 59,950 downwards.
TTTTTCTCAGGGATTTTGAAGGTACATTTCTGTCCTTTCTTCCTTCAAAACGACCTGGCTATGCATTTGTGTGGCTGTTTTTTTTGTTGCCTTTCTTAGTGTTCGGTTAATATCTCCAGCAACTGCTTTGAATGTTATCATCATGACATGTGATGTTCCGATATACTCACTTAACTCGGCATACGTGTTCCGCACGTGCCCGAATCGCAACCAATCTTTTTGCAACCATGCGCCATGGAAGTGGAGAATTTCAAAAGTAACCACAGAATGGACTTCACCGAGAACGTGCTGTTTTTAGATAGCACGCGGGAGACCAAAGCTACTATTGGTTTTTTGTATGACCTGCTGCTCGACATGGAGAGAGTTGATGCAGCCAACGTGCTGTATGGATTTGATAACCTCTCGTATTACCCCTAGCAGAGAACTTGAACCTTCAGTTTGTTACCCCTAGCAGAGAACGTGAACCAAACAGTGTCGGAATAATCACTGATACATACATAGAAAAAAGCATCAAAGAAGGCACAGGAAAAGACAGAGGAGAAAAAGGCTCCCGGGTTCATATCAGCAATGTCAACCAACGCATGCTACAAGGTTCGCGATGGGAAAGCTTTTTTTCACAACGGAAAGAACAAGGAAAACCTTATTCCAGCCATCGCAGATTACGTGCAATCAAAGGAAGGAAGATCCCAGCTAAGATGCCCAGTAGTCATAACATCAAAAGAGCTGACATACCAAATCACAAATAGGTCAAGTGAGGTGCTCTTCCATTGCAATCATAAAGAAGCAGATAGCAGGTTAATCTTACATGCGAGTTTAGCAAATCAAGATATAGTTGTTGTCGCCAAAGATACAGATGTGCTGGTTCTTCTTGTATGGGCATATGAAAAGTATGCTGTAACTCACCAATGGTTCATGAAGTACGAGCGAGATAGCTTTGCAGATGTTGGAAAAATATGCCGCTTTATTGGAAGACAGCTCTGCTTATCATTGCCAGCTTTTCATTCAATTTCTGGTTGGGACACAATCTCATTCATGTTCAAAACGGGAAAAGTTAGAATTTTCAAAAAGCTTTTAAAAGATCAATCACCCTCTACTATGCTAGATGCATTGAAGAACGACGGGCTGCTGCTTGAGAACGACATTCAGAAATTAAAAGAGTTTGTCTGTGCAGTTATATACAAGGGTAGTAAAGACGAGGGCTACATCGATACAAGAGTGCGTCTTTATCAACAGCAAAAGGAAAGAGCTCTATGGCACTGCCCCCTGATCTGATTCTCTCCTTCAAGCATTAAAACAATCTCAGTTGCAAACTAAAATATGGCTTCAGTGTGGCGAGTATCGGATGGAGCTGCTAGATCCGGAAGATTATGGGTGGAAATGGAATGAGGAAACATCGGCTATGACCCCTGTTTGGTTCACAGGAACACAGTTACCGCTTCTCTGCAAAAAAAAACATCGCCAGAAAGGATACAAGTCAGATCAAGCTGCAATAGAAGGAGACGATGATGACTTGAGTGATAGCCCAGTTACAAACAGCCAAGAAGAAAAAGCGAAAAAAGAACCCCAAGGCAAACAGGCAGTTCCAATACAGATCAGGATAAAGGTATACCTCTGGAAAATGACCGAGACTTTGGAGATGACGAGATGGCAGCAGAAATTGAGGATTGCAGCCCCGATTCTAACGAAAGTGAATGGGAAGTCTCAGACTTTCTATCATCCAATGATTCAGTTGATGAATGGGTACCATAGTCTGCTTATGGCTACCGACCGATTTAGAGTGAGACTTTTCTAACCATTTTTACACAATTTAATCTTAGTATATTGCTTGTTTTGTTTTAAATTCCACAAAAAAGTCGTTAGAACGACGACTTCGAATTTACAAGGGGGTTACTGTTTTGTTTAGAAATGCAGTGCAGGAAAGAATTCATTTGCACAGAATTTTCATGAAAATATGTCAATTTTATATGGATTTACCCCCTGGCTTAAAAACTTTAAATGTGCTGTAACTCGGATCACGCACGTGATAGAGGTGCAAATGCCATACCCAAAGTACTCAGTAGAGCGAGATCTATCGAACGAGCTATAAATCACCTTTGTATTGAGTAAAAAATATTTTTTCATATTGGATAGTGACGTCATCGATCACGTGACGATGAGCTACTTTTAGAAGAGGTACAGTCGCTTAAAATAACAACAAGACATCATACTTTCATAATCAAGTGAGAAAAGAAACATCGGAAAAGTTGCTAGATTTCTGTAAGAAATTCCCTGCCTAGGAGCATAACATAAGTCATTTGCAAATGCGGCTATTCAGGATTAATGTAGATCCATAACCTTTTAACACTTCGGATTAGGGACAATGGAAAATCATTTAACTCACCTCCTCATCTCTCTCCAATACAAATGGCCGTGGAGGACAGGGCCTCTTGCATCGACGCTTGTTCCTGCCTGTATAAATTAAACCACATGTACATGGTCAGGCTAGGGAACATCATGCAGGACGAGTCCGTTAATAAAAGAAAACATTATAACGCGTGAAACATTGCACAATAATTTGCCAGCGAGAGAGATTTTTCCAAAGTAAGAATATCACCAACTATTTTGTCATAGGCCTGTTGTAACATTGATGAATAATATGAATTAAAATGAATTTTGTTTTACTTGGTAGCAAGGCCTTGAGCTCAAAAACACAATAAAAGTGAACATGAATTCGAACATGAATCTCGTTTTTTGAAAAGCGAGACGTCAATTCTAAAAGGAGGCTAACGCTGTAGTGCAATTCTTTTCGCAGTGGTACCTCCCACTACCCGCTGTATCGTAGAAATGTTTCATTTATTATAATGTAACTTGACTTTTGCACCCCTGCTTTTTTTGCCCTGTTATACAAACGTAGGCTGCTGTAGAAGTAGAATGGCCATACATACCCTTTTCATAAAATTAATGCGTATCGAAATAGTAAGTCAAAAGGGTACACCGCACACGATAAGCTGAAATCAGTCCAAACTTTTTATAAAGGATTTGCAGTGGCTATAGATGACATATTATTTTAATGTTTGAATACAGGCTACATTATGTAAATTATGGAATTTTATTAATAATCTATCCAACAGTTGCTGAACTGCAACCATTCTGATGGTGTTCTTTTTGCATGAGAAAATTTTAAGAGTAAAGACAATGATTGCCAGCACAAAGTATTTTTCAGTCAAAAATAATCAGACTTGTATGCTTCTTTGCACCAGTTTTCATTAACAAAATCATTAGAGAAGATACTAATTGGGAAATGATAGTGAAATTGTGCCTCAAAGAACGTTGATCATGCTTACTGTTATTTGCGTGATTATGACAAAATTGTTTCATGATTTTATCGTGAAACTCGGGACAATAATTAAGAAATTTCATATTTAAAATCGTCAGGCAAAGAGAACACCACCAACATAATAATAAGTTGTTGACCTTGCTCCAATGTGGCCCACCATATAACAGGTATGTTGGTCAGGCATTAATAAACCAATATCAAGTGAAAGATAATAGCATAGAGGAAAACTAAGGCCCCGTTACACGGTACCTGGTCAAGTTTTAAGCCGTTAAGTTTTTGTACGGTTAGGTGTTCCGGTCAATATTTGTACGGATAGGCCTCCGTTTACACGATGGCTTTTTGCTAGCCGGCTTTCTTTGATCGTCATGCGCAGTATGCTTTTTCATGAATCGTGGCGCCAAGTCGAATTATTTTTTGTGTGTGGTGAGTGAAATGATTTGTTCTCTGGGTTTCATGAATTTATGATATTTGTTTTTATTACTGAAGTTAAGCTCCGTCGTAAATAACAAAAAATTGCTTTTTAAATTTTGAGCGCCAAGTCAACATTTTTAAATTGCCTCGTTTGCTTGACTTTTTCACCTCTTTATGAATCCGTACAAATATTTGCACGGTTAGAAGCGTTTACCGGTACCGTTCAAATATTTGACCGCTCAAGTTGTCAACTCGTCCTCTTCCTAAAGGACAAGTTTTTGCACGGCTATCCGTACAAATGTGTGTACGGATAGCCGATCTCGTGTAAACGCGACCCTATCGTAAAAAAACTTGAACGGCTAAAACCAATTCAAAAATAAAAAACGCTGCTAAGATAATAGTTTCACAAGATATGAGCCTGACTTGCCTGTTACCCAGACTCGATTTCAGAGGAAATCGGAGTCTGGGTAACAGGCAAGAGCCTGACAATACTCTCAAAATTTCTTCAATTTCACGAATTTTGAGCCTCGTTATTCTTATAAAGTGTATTCTTATAAAAAAAGAGTGTATGCCGATACACATTAATTTTATTTATGAAAAGGGTATGTATGTCATCCTACTTCTACAGCAGCCTACGTTTGTATAACGGGGCAAAAAAAGCAGGGGTGCAAAAGTCAAGTTACATTATAATAATTGAAACATTCCTATTTGTATATATGCGCTTTAATAGTCACCCGATTTCGGAACAAGCATATCTCCATTCGCTTAATAGTTGAGGCGAGAGTGTATGTATGGCCTCGGCCCGCAAAATTTCAGTCTTTGAGCGCGGCGTATTCCCGTTGTATGGTTCCGAAATTAATTTTAACTGGCCAATAATGGCTTTGTAATAATCTTCCACGTCTTCGGCCAATAATTTTTTAAATTGATCAATTTTTAATTAAATATTGAAGAAACTATACAGAATAGTACCACTGCGAAAAGAATAGCACTACATTGCTAGCCTCGTTTTAGAATTGACGTCTCGCTTTCAAAAACGAATGTGAAAGTGGTCAAATATAGTTACAATATACTAACCAGGCAAAGCCAAGGTACTTTCAAAGGGCTCTTGGTTTGCTCCACCCATTCCAAATCGTTCATGACAACTGGGACTGGTGCATAAAACGATATGAATGAAATCACAAATACCAAATGAATAATAATAATGCTAAAATTCACACATGAAAATGAAATTGCAACTGCAAAGCAGAAAGCCACGTGAAAACTGTCATGGCGTAAATGCGGAACTGCAATTATATATTATAGATATGAAATTGACAATAAAAAACTATACACGTACGTAAAACGTCGCGAACGGAGTTTCTGAAGTTCGTGACTGCAACATCCAGTTGTTGAACTTCCTCAGAAAGCATGCCCTTCGACATGACCCTCTGAGTCAGATTCAGGAGAAAGCGTGCGTTCATCGTTGCAGTGCCATATTCACAAAAGATGGTTGTGCTTTCTCATCACACTCGTTGCAAAATCAGCCTGAAAAGCGACAGAAGTTTGAAACCAGATGTCAGCGCCTCTGATTTCCTTTGTTGCTCGAGACACTTCCGCTGCATTTCATTGTGACGACAGAATCGTTAAAACACACAAAGAAGGTAATTTGCCACTTTTGACCTCTGCGTGGTAAATAAAAGTATTGGAACTGCGTCGTTACTAAAACCGGAATAACCCGGAACAAGCGGAAACAACCCAAGAACAAGCTAGGAACAAGCGGAACAACCCCAAGAACAAACTAGAACAAGCGAACAACCCAAGAACATGCTGAACAACCCAAGAACAACCCAAGAACAAGCTGAACAACCCCAAGAACAACCCAAGAACAAGCTGAACAATCCAAGAACAAGAGCCAGGAACAACCCCAAACAGGTGGCGCAAGCCCTATTTCGAATTACCGTGTGATTACTGTATTTGGGGCCTATGTGATTTGACATGAAGGAAGCGGAGGGGTGCATCGTATCATGCATGATCATATAAATATCACTTATCAGCTTTTAGAAGAAATGTGTGGAAATTTTTGAAAACAATGGGATATTTTTGGATTTTTGGGGTGCAATTGTTGAAATTGTTGAAACAAACGATTTTGCCTCAGGGAAACGAGGTTTTCCAACGCCCCTCACCAACGTTTCACGGGTTTCACACGTATTTTCCGTGCCACGCTGGTGTTCCTCTCACATGTCAGGCACGTCAGGCACTGTAAAGGCTACGCCGGATATAACGCCAAGGAACAATAGAAAAACACGTGATCCATTGTTTTAGTCAAACTCCACGCCGGATATCTCCGGCGTAAGCTACATGGATTCCACCTTGGCACCACACAGTATTTTGAGGCGGCAGCTGTCTAATTCGATTTTTTCTCCTTTCCCACAAAAGGCATTTAATCAAATTTGTGATCATACACCCTTCACTTCATTCATGTCAAATCACATACAGTAATCACCACATGGGATTGGAATCCTAAATGAGGGCTTTCTCCACCTGTTCTTGGGTTGTTCTTGGGTTGTTCAGCCTGTTCTTGGGTTGTTCTTGGCTTGTTCAACCTGTTCTTGGTTTGTTCTTGGGTTGTTCCGTGTTCCTGGCTTGTCTCTTGGTTTCTGCTTTGTTCTGGCTTGTTCTTGGGTTGTTCCGCTTGTTCCTGGCTTGTTCCAGGTTGTTCCGCTTTTTAGTAATGACGATTGGAACTGTTCTTTATGTCTGAAGAGTCAATGCTAAAACTAGCAATAGCAAAAACTAAAGTGC
>RQOL01000668.1:43442-45942 GCA_013076295.1 Sanderia malayensis | reverse complement strand
GTTAGGGTTAGGGTTAGGGTTAGGGTTAGGGTTAGGGTTAGGGTTAGGGTTAGGGTTAGGGTTAGGGTTAGGGTTAGGGTTAGGGTTAGGGTTAGGGTTAGGGTTAGGGTTAGGGTTAGGGTTAGGGTTAGGGTTAGGGTTAGGGTTAGGGTTAGGGTTAGGGTTAGGGTTAGGGTTAGGGTTAGGGTTAGGGTTAGGGTTAGGGTTAGGGTTAGGGTTAGGGTTAGGGTTAGGGTTAGGGTTAGGGTTAGGGTTAGGGTTAGGGTTAGGGTTAGGTTAGGGTTAGGGTTAGGGTTAGGGTTAGGGTTAGGGTTAGGGTTAGGGTTAGGGTTAGGGTTAGGGTTAGGGTTAGGGTTAGGGTTAGGGTTAGGGTTAGGGTTAGGGTTAGGGTTAGGGTTAGGGTTAGGGTTAGGTTAGGGTTAGGGTTAGGGTTAGGGTTAGGGTTAGGGTTAGGGTTAGGGTTAGGGTTAGGGTTAGGTTAGGGTTAGGGTTAGGGTTAGGGTTAGGGTTAGGGTTAGGGTTAGGGTTAGGGTTAGGGTTAGGGTTAGGGTTAGGGTTAGGGTTAGGGTTAGGGTTAGGGTTAGGGTTAGGTTAGGGTTAGGGTTAGGGTTAGGGTTAGGGTTAGGGTTAGGGTTAGGGTTAGGGTTAGGGTTAGGGTTAGGGTTAGGGTTAGGGTTAGGGTTAGGGTTAGGGTTAGGGTTAGGGTTAGGGTTAGGGTTAGGGTTAGGGTTAGGGTTAGGGTTAGGGTTAGGGTTAGGGTTAGGGTTAGGGTTAGGGTTAGGGTTAGGGTTAGGGTTAGGGTTAGGGTTAGGGTTAGGGTTAGGGTTAGGGTTAGGTTAGGGTTAGGGTTAGGGTTAGGGTTAGGGTTAGGGTTAGGGTTAGGGTTAGGGTTAGGGTTAGGGTTAGGGTTAGGGTTAGGTTAGGGTTAGGGTTAGGGTTAGGTTAGGGTTAGGGTTAGGGTTAGGGTTAGGGTTAGGGTTAGGGTTAGGGTTAGGGTTAGGGTTAGGGTTAGGGTTAGGGTTAGGGTTAGGGTTAGGGTTAGGGTTAGGGTTAGGGTTAGGGTTAGGGTTAGGGTTAGGGTTAGGGTTAGGGTTAGGGTTAGGGTTAGGGTTAGGGTTAGGGTTTAGGGTTAGGGTTAGGGTTAGGGTTAGGGTTAGGGTTAGGGTTAGGGTTAGGGTTAGGGTTAGGGTTAGGGTTAGGGTTAGGGTTAGGGTTAGGGTTAGGGTTAGGGTTAGGGTTAGGGTTAGGGTTAGGGTTAGGGTTAGGGTTAGGGTTAGGGTTAGGGTTAGGGTTAGGGTTAGGGTTAGGGTTAGGGTTAGGGTTAGGGTTAGGGTTAGGGTTAGGTTAGGGTTAGGGTTAGGGTTAGGGTTAGGGTTAGGGTTAGGGTTAGGGTTAGGGTTAGGGTTAGGGTTAGGGTTAGGGTTAGGGTTAGGGTTAGGGTTAGGGTTAGGGTTAGGGTTAGGGTTAGGGTTAGGGTTAGGGTTAGGGTTAGGGTTAGGGTTAGGGTTAGGGTTAGGGTTAGGGTTAGGGTTAGGGTTAGGGTTAGGGTTAGGGTTAGGGTTAGGGTTAGGGTTAGGGTTAGGGTTAGGGTTAGGGTTAGGGTTAGGGTTAGGGTTAGGGTTAGGGTTAGGGTTAGGGTTAGGGTTAGGGTTAGGGTTAGGGTTAGGGTTAGGGTTAGGGTTAGGGTTAGGGTTAGGGTTAGGGTTAGGGTTAGGGTTAGGGTTAGGGTTAGGGTTAGGGTTAGGGTTAGGGTTAGGGTTAGGGTTAGGGTTAGGGTTAGGGTTAGGGTTAGGGTTAGGGTTAGGGTTAGGGTTAGGGTTAGGGTTAGGGTTAGGGTTAGGGTTAGGGTTAGGGTTAGGGTTAGGGTTAGGGTTAGGGTTAGGGTTAGGGTTAGGGTTAGGGTTAGGGTTAGGGTTAGGGTTAGGGTTAGGGTTAGGGTTAGGGTTAGGGTTAGGGTTAGGGTTAGGGTTAGGGTTAGGGTTAGGGTTAGGGTTAGGGTTAGGGTTAGGGTTAGGGTTAGGGTTAGGGTTAGGGTTAGGGTTAGGGTTAGGGTTAGGGTTAGGGTTAGGGTTAGGGTTAGGGTTAGGGTTAGGGTTAGGGTTAGGGTTAGGGTTAGGGTTAGGGTTAGGGTTAGGGTTAGGGTTAGGGTTAGGGTTAGGGTTGGGTTAGGGTTAGGGTTAGGGTTAGGGTTAGGGTTAGGGTTAGGGTTAGGGTTAGGTTAGGGTTAGGGTTAGGGTTAGGTTAGGGTTAGGGTTAGGGTTAGGGTTAGGGTTAGGGTTAGGGTTAGGGTTAGGGTTAGGGTTAGGGTTAGGGTTAGGGTTAGGGTTAGGGTTAGGGTTAGGGTTAGGGTTAGGGTTAGGGTTAGGTTAGGGTTAGGGTTAGGGTTAGGGTTAGGGTTAGGTTAGGGTTAGGGTTAGGGTTAGGGTTAGGGTTAGGGTTAGGGTTAGGGTTAGGGTTAGGGTTAGGGTTAGGGTTAGGGTTAGGGTTAGGGTTAGGGTTG
>RQOL01000668.1:18588-43342 GCA_013076295.1 Sanderia malayensis | reverse complement strand
TTACACACTTGGAGTAAAAAACGAACGGAACAATTGGCCATTAACTACAGGTAATGGGAATTGAGCTGTAAAATTAAAACAATTGTACTATATTATAGATACGAATAACCTAAAAACAACGCTAAAGGATTCAATTGGGCAATCGCCTTCCTCATTAAAACAAGTAATCATTAACAATACAAACAATGTGCAAGAGTTTCTAATTGTGTACCTGATTATGAATTACCCTGCGACTTGTTCGCAAACCATAAACTTGTGTTGTTTCGTTGAAGACAATGTCGATAGGATGTATTAGGCTATCCCAACTCTCCACCCAAGTGTCTTCACCAACAGTCATGACAAAGCAATTTTTTTCCAGGTTCTTTAAATGGGCGAGTGTCGCTGTTTTCAGTTCTCTATCCAGGAAGATCACCTTACCGAGGATTATATCTGGATGGGTGTATGTGCTGGATTCCGTCACCATCGCTACAATTTGATATAGAAATGGTGCGTCTTTTACATTTTTTGTTATTTCCAACCCAATGGAACTTGCGGCTTCTGTTGACAGATGTTCTACTGCGGGTACAGTATTGTTCTCCGGCTGTGTGTAATACCGCAGCCTTTGCATCCTGGGTGTGTGACGCATCAATCTAGCCAGAGAATCTGTTATATCCTTGTTTGATCTATTGCCATTCAGTACAAAGTTAACGCAAGCCTTTCTCATGTTTGTAGTTGTTAGTCGGAGGCCGGAAAATTCCGCGAAAGCTGTACACATATATTGGGAGAAGGCAGCTGAACTCGAAAAGGGCGAACCATCTTTCTGCACAAACAAAAACTCGTGAGTATTGCCACTTAGCAATCTTTGCCTGTGCTTGTCAACATACCTAGTTATGTTACTGACCAAGTATCCAATGTTGGTAACGTCTATTACCTGCGAGCCATAGGTGGAGCTGGTTTTATAATTGCAGAAAATAAATTTTACTGTCCCATCACTCTCCAAACATAGGTAGTTGTTCTCTTCCATGGTCATATGTTTACTCTTTCTTCGGCAATCCCATAGTATTAATTTAACAAAGTCGAGATTTCTACCTGGGTTGCAGGTTGTAAATATTAGCAATAGCAAAAAGTTCATAAACAGGCGTGCTTCCTCTTGGGGTAAACCAGCAAAGTTCTCAATGGCGCTCCTCATTTTTTTCACAATGATTAACACCTCTGTCCAATAAAATAGTTCCTCTTTTGGCTTTATTGGTTGTGACATTCTTCTTTCTCTTTCGTACGCCGTTTGTGCCTGACGCTGCAAGTTTCTCAATTCCACCAGACATTTCACATCGCCATAATCGTTAGATGTTTTCACATCTTTGTGTAAATATTTTCCAGCATACAGCAAGGCTTGCAAGAATAAAACGAGTGTGCCTGTTTTAATGTTTCTTTCAGCCGTTGCGTATGTCATAAATTCTTCCACAAATGCCAAATCTGTACACAGGTGCAATGATGGCTGCAGATTTTTTTTCTTCTCAATAAAGAACATGAATTGTCTTATTCTCTCCGTTATTTTATGTACAGTTGTACTGGATAACCTCTTCGTTGGCCGTGTTCGCTGGTACTCGCAAGACCAGTATCGTTGGAATTGCAGAAGATCGCTGTTTAACAAAGTAGGTGAGTCTGCCACCCTTAATGTCCAACCTCTCTTTCTCTTTACTATCTGCTGTCGGGCTGGATTTGGTGCAGTGTCTTCTTCTGCTATGCAATGTGTACTTGGCTGCACTGCTGTTGCTGCTTCATTAACGTCTGTATTTACTACGTCATGGACATTCTCCGTTACTGCTCCTCCGGCTTGTACCATGTCTTCTTCTGCTATGCAATCAGTACTTGGCTGCACCGCTGTGTCTGCTTCGTTAACGTCTGTATTTACTACGTCATGGATATTCTCCGTTACTGCTCCTCCGTCTTGTAACATGTCTTCTTCTGCTATGCAATCAGTACTTGGCTTTACCGCTGTGTCTGCTTCGTTAACGTCTGTATTTACTATGTCATGGATATTCTCCGTTACTGCTCCTCCGTCTTGTAACATGTCTTCTTCTGCTATGCAATCAGTACTTGGCTGCACCGCTGTGTCTGCTTCGTTAACGTCTGTATTTACTACGTCATGGATATTCTCCGTTACTGCTCCTCCGTCTTGTAACATGTCTTCTTCTGCTATGCAATCAGTACTTGGCTTTACCGCTGTGTCTGCTTCATTAACGTCTGTATTTACGACATCATAGATGTTTTCCGTCACTGCTCCTCCGGCATATACAACATCTTCTTCTTGTAGGCACTCTGTACTTGGCTGTGCTCTCGTTGGTGATTCGTGAAATTCGGAATTTACCACGTCATGGATGCTTTCTGTTACTGCTACTCCAGCACTCGTAAGCTCCCATTCTGCTGAAAAAGCCATGCTTTGCTCCATTGCTGTTGCTGCTTCTTTATCATCTGAATCACTCACAATCTCTTGTTGTGCTGTTGACTGACGATACTTTATTAGGAATTCATTAGCACTTTTAGTATCAATTACGTAGCAGCCACCACGTTGAATCCCAGGTCTCGTTTTGACAATTTCCGTTACATCGTTAATTGCCAAACTGGGTTTAACTTGCAAACGTTTCAGGCGGGTTTTAAATGTTTCTTTGTTGACATTTGGGAAAAACGTTAGTCGGAATACCTCAACTGCAACAACATCGTAATTTTCCATGAAGAGTGAAATATTTTTCAGTAAATGATCAGCCATACCCTGTTACAAAATATAAACGCATTTGAGAACACCAATATCTTTAGATGTGTATTTTAAATAAACGTAGCATCACATATCCCGCGTATACAAGAACAAGTAAATGAGCATATGGGCGTTTTCTAAAAATAGGCGTTGTCCCGAGATTTTTTTCATACTTGCTAACAGCTTCCCTCTTACCCTCTAACAAGTTTTCGAGCCCATTTGTAAAATGATGTGCTATAAAAAAAGTTATATAACCCTAGCAAAGTATTTAAACCCTAACCCTAACCCTAACCCTAACCCTAACCCTAACCCTGACCCACATTGAACCTAATTCAAAATTGTTGAACTTAGTTCGAAATGGTTGAACTTAGTTCAAAATGGTTGAACTTAGTTCGAAATGGTTGAACTTAGTTCGAAATGGTTGAACTTAGTTCGAAATGGTTGAACTTAGTTCGAAATGGTTGAACTTAGTTCAACATGTCTTTATGTGAATTTTAATCCTTTCCGCGATCTCGGCGACCCTCAACATCAACGATCATGTGGAAACAATGCTTCAAAATAGCAGACGATGTTGACGGTTGCAAACATGTACAAACGAAAAGACCGAGTACATTATAAATGTTCCTTTTTGCTCGACCTGTTCTGAAATTTATCACAAGGGACGTGCATTCAGTAAGAATGGAGAAAAATAAACGCTAATGCAATTTCGTGGAGACTACGAAGTCATTTTCTTGTGACCAAAAATGAAATCCATGGATATTTGTCAATGGTGGACACGCTTTGTTGTTCTTTTTACATACAGATGGATTTTTGTTGCTGGTATGAAATGATGTTATATATATTATTAGTACTTATTTTATGCCGTGCAGAAAACCCCCATGGTTGATATTTTTAGGGAAGCAAGGACTTGAAATAAAAAATTGAAATTGAAATAAGAAACTTTTAGGGCCTCAATTCAAAATGTGGTCTCTTACATCCGCGAACCTACAGTCTATATACTCCAGGTCCAACATATATAGCGAAATTTGAAGTTAGGTTTGGTAAAGCTATTACAATGACCCCATCTTCAAACGCTTAAGAATACTCAACTTTGACAAACTTTACAAACTTGAAGCAGCAAAGTTCAGGTTTCAAATTAACAAAGAGGCCAATTACATTACTTTAGGCCATGGATTTCTAAAACCAAAAACTCTCCATAGTTACAATACAAGGCAATCATCAAACCTTGGCTTTTCCCTACAAGCAATATCAACCAACTTTAAAAAAAATTTTCCCACATTTGATGGTATTAAACTTTGGAAATCTTTGCCACTAAAATTGAAAAAAGCCAACAACAAAATATCTTTCAGAAATAAAATGAAACATTACCTTTTAGAAACCCTGACCTGATTGAAATTGATGAAAATAATTGCACATGCTATAAACCTAATCTTCCCACTTTGGTTTTTTTTGTAGTTTTCTTTATTCATTTTCATTCTCTTATTCATTTTCTTTTTATTCTTTTACTTCAGTGTTATTAGCATTCTGTTATCTTATTGTTACTATTATTCAAAATGAAACAAAATAAATTGTAATCGTTAAAGCACGTCAATTGGGCACATGGCTTTGATAGCTCGGTCCTGACTTTTTTCATGTGTCCATCAGCTTACTTAGTATCATTATATGGTTGCTCGTTTTTAATGTTCTTTTTTTAATTTTCGATCAGTACATGAACTTGAACAACTATCTTAAATGACTTACCTTGTAATTAATGAATTTGCTGAAAAACATTTATGATAGAAGCACAAAGTTTTTCAAAATATTTATTTAAAAATATTTCATATAACAGATTTCTTCGCACATAGAAATTCCTGAAGGATCAGTGTAAACTGGGCAAGCTAAAACTATAACTTTATTTACATACCTTATCGTTAATCTTTGAATCTTTGCTTTTGTAAGGTAGAGCCAAAGATCAATGCAACAAACATTGACATTTTTTCCGTTCGGACAGTACACACTTGTACTGATTCAATTGAACTTAGTTCAGCAATGATGCTGAACTAAGTTCAATTGAATGTGCTTACATTTTGGTGACATATGTATATACTGTAAAAGCTCTAAAATTAGCATTATTCGTAACATAACTGAACGTCAGTAACAGGAAATGTAAAAGGGTAGGGTTTTCTTTTCATTGTTATAAACTTTGAGATGGTGGTGGGAATACATGATTCATGTGATGATTATCCTTTTTCAGTATTCCTTGCATGCTGGAGAAACACGACGGCATGCAGGGAATCTTTTTCCGAAACACAAAACAATGACTTTTATATTTTGAAGTTGATATAGTAAATTGATTGTCGTAAGAGTGTAATTTCCAGACTGTCATACTTGTGGCAAAGTTCCTATTACCCTTGAACATTTTAAAAATACAGTGAAGGCATACTTGGGAAATATTTTGAATTTGACATAGTGAATTGATTGATTCATGGAAAACAATCAAACGCTGCTTTTTTAATGTACAGGGTTTCCCAAAACAGGCTCTACCATTTAGTGATCAATATATTTGAGAGGTGTGCTTTCTCTTCCATCAACAAATTATATTTGCAGTAATTTGTGATAAATTTATTTCTAAATTTTATACTTTTAGATGAATGATACAATATAACATTGTTTGTTTGTTACTGTTAAATGAATGAACTACTTATTTGTTGAACCTGAACTCCTATTGCTGTAAAGGATTTTAAAATGCATGCACATCCCGCCATCCTCAAAAAGGGATGTGGGGCACTTTAGTTTTTGCTATTGCTAGTTTTAGCATTGACTCTTCAGACATAAAGAACAGTTCCAATCGTCATTACTAAAAAGCGGAACAACCTGGAACAAGCCAGGAACAAGCGGAACAACCCAAGAACAAGCCAGGAACAAGCAGAACAACCCAAGAACAAGCCAGGAACAAGCGGAACAACCCAAGAACAACCCAAGAACAGGTTGAACAAGCCAAGAACAACCCAAGAACAGGCTGAACAACCCAAGAACAACCCAAGAACAGGTGGAGAAAGCCCTCATTTAGGATTCCAATCCCATGTGGTGATTACTGTATGTGATTTGACATGAATGAAGTGAAGGGTGTATGTATCACAAATTTGATTAAATGCCTTTTGTGGGAAAGGAGAAAAAATCGAATTAGACAGCTGCCGCCTCAAAATACTGTGTGGTGCCAAGGTGGAATCCATGTAGCTTGCGCCGGAGATATCCGGCGTGGAGTTTGACTAAAACAATGGATCACGTGTTTTTCTATTGTTCCTTGGCGTTATATCCGGCGTAGCCTTTACAGTGCCTGACGTGCCTGACATGTGAGAGGAACACCAGCGTGGCACGGAAAATACGTGTGAAACCCGTGAAACGTTGGTGAGGGCGTTGGAAAACCTCGTTTCCCTGAGGCAAAATCGTTTGTTTCAACAATTTCAACAATTGCACCCCAAAAATCCAAAAATATCCCATTGTTTTCAAAAATCTCCACACATTTTCTTCTAAAAACTGATAAGTGATATTTATATGATCATGCATGATACGATGCACCCCTCGCTTCCTTCATGTCAAATCACATAGGCCCAAATACAGTAATCACACGGCAATTCGAAATAGGGCTTGCGCCACCTGTTGTGGGGTTGTTCCTGGCTCTTGTTCTTGGATTGTTCAGCTTGTTCTTGGGTTGTTCTTGGGTTGTTCAGCTTGTTCTTGGGTTGTTCTTGGGTTGTTCAGCATGTTCTTGGGTTGTTCTGCTTGTTCCTAGTTTGTTCTTGGGTTGTTCCGCTTGTTCCTAGCTTGTTCTTGGGTTGTTCCGCTTGTTCCGGGTTATTCCGCTTTTTAGTAACGACGCAGTTCCAATACTTTTATTTACCACGCAGAGGTCAAAAGTGACAAATTACCTTCTTTGTGGTTGTTTTAACGATTCTGTCGTCACATGAAATGCAGCGGAAGTGTCTCGAGCAACAAAGGAAATTCAGAGGCGCTGACATCTGGTTTCAAACTTCTGTCGCTTTTCAGGCTGATTTTGCAACGAGTGTGATGAGAAACACAACCATCTTTTGTGAATATGGCACTGCAACGAGTGAACGCACGCTTTCTCCTGAATCTGACTCAGAGGGTCATGTCGAAGGGCATGCATTCTGAGGAAGTTCAACAACTGGATGTTGCAGTCACGAACTTCAGAAACTCCGTTCGCGACGTTTTACGTACGTGTATAGTTTTTTATTGTCAATTTCATATCTATAATATATAATTGCAGTTCCGCATTTACGCCATGACAGTTTTCACGTGGCTTCTGCTTTGCAGTTGCAATTTCATTTTCATGTGTGAATTTTAGCATTATTATTATTCATTTGGTATTTGTGACTTTCATTCATATCGTTTTATGCACAGTCCCAGTTGTCATGAACGATTTGGAATGGGTGGAGCAAACCAAGAGCCCTTTGAAAGTACCTTGGTTTTGCCTGGTTAGTATATTGTAGCTATATTTGACCACTTTCACATTCGCTTTTGAAAGCGAGACGTCAATTCTAAAACGAGGCTAGCGATGTAGTGCTATTCTTTTTGCAGTGGTACTATTCTGTATAGTTTCTTCAATTATTTAATTAAAAATTGATCAATTTAAAAAATTATTGGCCGAAGACGTGGAAGATTATTACAAAGCCATTATTGGCCAGTTAAAATTAATTTCGGAACCATACAACGGGAATACGCCGCGCTCAAAGACTGAAATTTTGCGGGCCGAGGCCATACATACACTCTCGCCTCAACTATTAAGCGAATGGAGATATGCTTGTTCCGAAATCGGGTGACTATTAAAGCGCATATATACAAATAGGAATGTTTCAATTATTATAATGTAACTTGACTTTTGCACCCCTGCCTTTTTTGCCCCGTTATACAAACGTAGGCTGCTGTAGAAGTAGGATGACGATACATA
Source organism: Sanderia malayensis (assembly GCA_013076295.1). Lineage (NCBI taxonomy): Eukaryota > Metazoa > Cnidaria > Scyphozoa > Semaeostomeae > Pelagiidae > Sanderia > Sanderia malayensis. The sequence goes on along the minus strand of RQOL01000668.1, from coordinate 35,663 downwards.
CCCTTTTCATAAATAAAATTAATGTGTATCGGCATACACTCTTTTTTTTATAAGAATACACTTTATAAGAATAACGAGGCTCAAAATTCGTGAAATTGAAGAAAATTTTGAGAGTATTGTCAGGCTCTTGCCTGTTACCCAGACTCCGATTTCCTCTGAAATCGGAGTCTGGGTAACAGGCAAGTCAGGCTCATGATCTTGTGAAACTATTATTCTTAGCAGGCGTTTTTTATTTTTGAATTGGTTTTAGCCGTTCAAGTTTTTTTACGGATAGGGGTCGCGTTTACACGAGATCGGCTATCCGTACACACATTTGTACGGATAGCCGTGCAAAAACTTGTCCTGTTAGGAAGAGGACGAGTTGACAACTTGAGCGGTCAAATATTTGAACGGTACCGTGTAAACGCTTCTAACCGTGCAAATATTTGTACGGATTCATAAAGAGGTGAAAAAGTCAAGCAAACGAGGCAATTTAAAAATGTTGGACTTGGCGCTCAAAATTTAAAAGCAATTTTTTGTTATTTACGACGGAGCTTAACTTTCAGTAATAAAAACAAATATCGTAAATTTCATAAAAATCCAGAGAACAAATCATTTCACTCACCACACACAAAAAATAATTCGACTTGGCGCCAACGATTCATGAAAAAGCATACTGCGCATGACGATCAAAGAAAGCCGGCTAGCAAAAGCCATCGTGTAAACGGGAGGCCTATCCGTACAAATATTTGACCGGAACACCTAACCGTACAAAAACTTGAACGGCTAAAAACTTGACCGGTACCGTGTAAACGGGGCCTTAGTTTTCCTCTATGCTATTATCTTTCACTTGATATTGGTTTATTAATGCCTGACCAACATACCTGTTATATGGTGGGCCACATTGGAGCAAGGTCAACAACTTTATTATTATGTTGGTGGTGTTCTCTTTGCCTGACGATTTTAAATATGAAATTTCTTAATTATTGTCCTGAGTTTCACGATAAAATCATGAAACAATTTTGTCATAATCACGCAAATAACAGTAAGCACGATCAACGTTCTTTGAGGCACAATTTCATTATCATTTCCCAATTAGTATCTTCTCTAATGATTTTGTTAATGAAAACTGGTGCAAAGAAGCATACAAGTCTGATTATTTTTGACTGAAAAATACTTTGTGCTGGCAATCATTGTCTTTACTCTTAAAATTTTCTTATGCAAAAAGAACACCATCAGAATGGTTGCAGTTCAGCAACTGTTGGATAGATTATTAATAAATTCCATAATTTACATAATGTAGCCTGTATTCAAACATTAAAATAATATGTCATCTATAGCCACTGCAAATCCTTTATAAAAAGTTTGGACAGATTTCAGCTTATCGTGTGCGGTGTACCCTTTTGACTTACTATTTCGATACGCATTAATTTTATGAAAAGGGTATGTATGGCCATTCTACTTCTACAGCAGCCTACGTTTGTATAACGGGGCAAAAAAAGCAGGGGTGCAAAAGTCAAGTTACATTATAATAAATGAAACATTTCTACGATACAGCGGGTAGTGGGAGGTACCACTGCGAAAAGAATTGCACTACAGCGTTAGCCTCCTTTTAGAATTGACGTCTCGCTTTCAAAAACGAGATTCATGTTCGAATTCATGTTCACTTTTATTGTGTTTTTGAGCTCAAGGCCTTGCTACCAAGTAAACAAAATTCATTTTAATTCATATTATTCATCAATGTTACAACAGGCCTATGACAAAATAGTTGGTTGATATTCTTACTTTGGAAAAATCTCTCTCGCTGGCAAATTATTGTGCAATGTTTCACGCGTTATAATGTTTTCTTTTATTAACGGACTCGTCCTGCATGATGTTCCCTAGCCTGACCATGTACATGTGTTTAATTTATACAGGCAGGAACAAGCGTCGATGCAAGAGGCCCTGTCCTCCACGGCCATTTGTATTGGAGAGAGATGAGGAGGTGAGTTAAATGATTTTCCATTGTCCTAATCCGAAGTGTTAAAAGGTTATGGATCTACATTAATCCTGAATAGCCGCATTTGCAAATGACTTATGTTATGCTCCTAGGCAGGGAATTTCTTACAGAAATCTAGCAACTTTTCCGATGTTTCTTTTCTCACTTGATTATGAAAGTATGATGTCTTGTTGTTATTTTAAGCGACTGTACCTCTTCTAAAAGTAGCTCATTGTCACGTGATCGATGACGTCACTATCCAATATGAAAAAATATTTTTTACTCAATACAAAGGTGATTTATAGCTCGTTCGATAGATCTCGCTCTACTGAGTACTTTGGGTATGGCATTTGCACCTCTATCACGTGCGTGATCCGAGTTACAGCACATTTAAAGTTTTTAAGCCAGGGGGTAAATCCATATAAAATTGACATATTTTCATGAAAATTCTGTGCAAATGAATTCTTTCCTGCACTGCATTTCTAAACAAAACAGTAACCCCCTTGTAAATTCGAAGTCGTCGTTCTAACGACTTTTTTGTGGAATTTAAAACAAAACAAGCAATATACTAAGATTAAATTGTGTAAAAATGGTTAGAAAAGTCTCACTCTAAATCGGTCGGTAGCCATAAGCAGACTATGGTACCCATTCATCAACTGAATCATTGGATGATAGAAAGTCTGAGACTTCCCATTCACTTTCGTTAGAATCGGGGCTGCAATCCTCAATTTCTGCTGCCATCTCGTCATCTCCAAAGTCTCGGTCATTTTCCAGAGGTATACCTTTATCCTGATCTGTATTGGAACTGCTGTTTGCCTTGGGGTTCTTTTTTCGCTTTTTTCTTCTTGGCTGGTTTGTAACTGGGCTATCACTCAAGTCATCATCGTCTCCTTCTATTGCAGCTTGATCTGACTTGTATCCTTTCTGGCGATGTTTTTTTTGCAGAGAAGGCGGTAACTGTGTTCCTGTGAACCAAACAGGGGTCATAGCCGATGTTTCCTCATTCCATTTCCACCCATAATCTTCCGGATCTAGCAGCTCCATCCGATACTCGCCACACTGAAGCCATATTTTAGTTTGCAACTGAGATTGTTTTAATGCTTGAAGGAGAGAATCAGGATCAGGGGGCAGTGCCATAGAGCTCTTTTCCTTTTGCTGTTGATAAAGACGCACTCTTGTATCGATGTAGCCCTCGTCTTTACTACCCTTGTATATAACTGCACAGACAAACTCTTTTAATTTCTGAATGTCGTTCTCAAGCAGCGGCCCGTCGTTCTTCAATGCATCTAGCATAGTAGAGGGTGATTGATCTTTTAAAAGCTTTTTGAAAATTCTAACTTTTCCCGTTTTGAACATGAATGAGATTGTGTCCCAACCAGAACTTGAATGAAAAGCTGGCAATGATAAGCAGAGCTGTCTTCCAATAAAGCGGCATATTTTTCCAACATCTGCAAAGCTATCTCGCTCGTACTTCATGAACCATTGGTGAGTTACAGCATACTTTTCATATGCCCATACAAGAAGAACCAGCACATCTGTATCTTTGGCGACAACAACTATATCTTGATTTGCTAAACTCGCATGTAAGATTAACCTGCTATCTGCTTCTTTATGATTGCAATGGAAGAGCACCTCACTTGACCTATTTGTGATTTGGTATGTCAGCTCTTTTGATGTTATGACAACTGGGCATCTTAGCTGGGATCTTCCTTCCTTTGATTGCACGTAATCTGCGATGGCTGGAATAAGGTTTTCCTTGTTCTTTCCGTTGTGAAAAAAAGCTTTCCCATCGCGAACCTTGTAGCATGCGTTGGTTGACATTGCTGATATGAACCCGGGGGCCTTTTTCTCCTCTGTCTTTTCTTGTGCCTTCTTTGATGCTTTTTTCTATGTATGTATCAGTGATTATTCCGACACTGTTTGGTTCACGTTCTCTGCTAGGGGTAACAAACTGAAGGTTCAAGTTCTCTGCTAGGGGTAATACGAGAGGTTATCAAATCCATACAGCACGTTGGCTGCATCAACTCTCTCCATATCGAGCAGCAGGTCATACAAAAAACCAATAGTAGCTTTGGTCTCCCGCGTGCTATCTAAAAACAGCACGTTCTCGGTGAAGTCCATTCTGTGGTTACTTTTGAAATTCTCCACTTCCATGGCGCATGGTTGCAAAAAAGATTGGTTGCGATTCGGGCACGTGCGGAACACGTATGCCGAGTTAAGTGAGTATATCGGGAACATCAACATTGTCATGATGATAACATTCAAAGCAGTTGCTGGAGATATGTAACCGAACACTAAGAAAGGCAACAAAAAAAACAGCCACACAAATGCATAGCCAGGTCGTTTTGAAGGAAGAAAGGACAGAAATGTACCTTCAAAACTCCCTGAGAAAAAATTCACGCATTGTGTCAACATGCAGTTTGTCAGATGAATTCTCCTTGACGTACGATTGCATTCTTTTTTTGAAAAAAAAGAATGCAATCGTAAAATATCTATAATAATCTATAAAATATTCCTCAGAAATGGCAAGGATAGTGAAGCGCTCCATTGCTTTCAGGTTGATTCCATGGTTGGCAACCTGAACCACCTTTTCTCTAATACCTCTCGCTGGTCGCTGTCTAGGTTTTATGAGTTCGCTAGAGCTCTAGGTCCCTCTGATATAACCTTTAACAAACTTTCTATGTCTGCCGTTTGCCTTTGCGTGTGAACTAACTACGAACTTTTATTCGAACTTTTATTTGCTCTCGGTCTTCTTCAACCGTGCGGTAACCTCATCCGTGATGGTTTGTATAAGCTGGTCTGTGTGGAAAAAAAGGTCATTTTCCAAGACGGTGACTCTTTCACATGTTTTGTCCCGGACAGCCAGCAAGAATCAATAAGACAGCCGCCTTCCAGTGAGTATTTTCGGTTTAGGCTAGAAGCTTTAGATGCTCCTGAGCTAGACGACGTAGTCGAGTATAGAGACGCCAGAAATCGTTGTAGCTATCGTAGTTGCCTTGGTTACAAGGCCCTTCGATTAGTTAGACGTCTTCTAGACGAGGCTACCGAGGCTAGAATTTTAGTTAGGCTAGATTCTGCTGGTCTTCCTGTGCGTGGTGCACACGGACGTATAGTCTGTCGCCTAGAATGCTGTATAGGAGGTGACTGGACCGACGTAGGGCAACGACTGATTACAGAGGGCTTAGTGTTTTTGTACCCGATATTCGGCTTGCGTGAGGCCTATGTCGAATCAGCACGATATGCCGTCGATCGCAGATCTGGTTTGGTCCTTTATCCTTAACACTGCGGTCCCTTTAACCATTCACAGTCTTACAGTCTTATTATTCTTAATGTTTTATCTTATCCTTTTGTTGTTGTTGTTGTTGGTGGTAGTATTGTTAGCCGTTTGAAAGTGCTAATGCAACGAAATTTGACATATTGATTATTTATTTTAAACGAAAGTCAAAGATATATTGGTCAGTTTGATGCAATTTAGACGTGCATCTGACAAGTATAAGTTACTTTAATTTCACCTTGAATCGGGCCACCTTTTGCGAAAAATATCGCAACGCTGTCAAGTAACAGTGATGACCCATAATATTTTTCCGAATGGAATTCAATGGATTTTTGCGAACGTCGTCTGGCCCGAGTAAAGAAGCTGAGAGTCACACTTTGGGTTACGAGCTTGTTTACTGCCTTTATTGCAGGAATAGCGTTTGATGTTAGCTTTAATCTCATCTTTAAAATCTTTCCCAACATCTCTCTTTACTTCAAAGCAAAAGTGAGCGCCATAATGAACAAAATTCTGCTACATTAAAACCGAAAACTTTCGGACTTAAAAATTTCGGACAATATACTTCGGACAAGAAACTTTCGGACGCCTTTTTAAGAATTTCGGACGAAACAATTTTCGGACTAGACACATTTTCGGACAAAGCTAAAATCGATGAAGGTGGCAAAATTTGTGGACGAATTTTTATAAAAAAAATGTGTGCGGATAGCATGTTAGTTCATAATTGATATGATATTCAGTTTAGATCTTCAAAAGAGCCCTCTGGCTCCAGCTCCATGCTAATGCGCCATCGATCCCTGACATTTGAAAGCCTTTTCTCATCATTTCAGGGTTGTTACGCAAATAGTCGTACAGCCAAGTCAGTCACTGCGCAGGAAGAGGCTTCATCGTAAAAAGCTTTCGTGAAACTTCAATGGAATAGACTTCAATTCCACAATTGATATGGGCCCGACACTCTTGGCATACAACTCTTTAAACTTTGATTTTAGAAATTTTTTCGCGGACTATTGACAGTAGGCTCCAGTGACTGAAGATAATGTGCTAAATTAGCTGGCACAAACATACTGACACATTAAATGTCTTCAATTAATTGAAATACTGCATCTGTTGCTTGCTCCCTGAACACATCAAAGTTGGTGGATCGTTGGTGGATCATTCCAAAATCTCAATCTTCTCACTGTTATGTGCAACTTCGAAGCCAATAGCATTCACGGATTTCGGCCAGGCTGATTTTAATGGCTGATTTCAATGAGCAAGAGTTTAAGATATTGCCTTCTATTTTTAGTTGAGATTTTTTAGGACCGGATTAACCACACAGGAGTGGAAGGCCCGTATTAGAGCCTACGCTAACGGGAATTTCAATGACCCCCAAGGGGAATAGATGGCACAAGGAGTTGTGCAGGGTAGATGCCTGCCCTCGAAAGACCAAACCACATAAAGACATTTTTGGCAGGGTGGTGAATTGTGTGTGCGGATACCATGCATCGGTATTGTTTATATATTTCTCTATTTTGTTGTTGTTCTACATTTAAATTCAAGGAGGCAAAGTAACGTGGGGCAACGACTGATTACAGAGGGCTTAGTGTTTTTGTACCCGATATTCGGCTTGCGTGAGGCCTATGTCGAAGCAGCACGATATGCCGTCGATCGCAGATCTGGTCTGTTCAACCATGCTATAACCGTGCGTCGGGAATTACTTCCTTGGCACAGGCGGCAGCTCAAGGAAGGTGGGGCCATGATTGATAATAGGATTAGGCCAGATGTCTCCGAGGCACGGGGAGATATTCAGCGTAGTTTCCCCGTCCAAACTTGAAAAGGATATTTTAGCGTTCGAGCGGAAGGTATCTGTACGGCCGAGCAGCTTACCTTCGGGGGGGGGGCAGGGTCCTTTCTTGTTATCCCACCCGGAGGTTTTCCCACGCAGTGCATTCATTATTCAACTGAGGGTTAACATGCCAATTGAACACCATCTCATATATGACTCAAAAAGAGCTATCAACAATTGAATAGTAGCATTCATTTAGCCTGCCAACAACACTTGAAATAGATGATATGCGTATTGACGTCACAGTCCATTCGCCGCCATACTGAGTGGTAAAATGAGTGGTAAGATGGCGGCCACGAAGTAGCCTCCAAATAGGCCCCTTCAAAAATTACATAATAGACAAGGATGCCAAGTCAGATTTGCAAAAAAAAATTGTCACTTGACGTCAAAATAGTAGTTTTCTGTAATGAAATCAGATTTTTATCTGATAGACTTTCTTTCTTAAAAAAGTTTAACCGAAAAACAGCTTTTCGGCCAAGGCTCGCGGCTCTTTAGAAAAAAGTTAGGCTGAAGTACACAAATCTTTGTCATTGACAAGAGAGGCTGGTGATGAACAAAAAAGGGCGCGCAAAACAATTTTTGATTTTGCAGCGATATTTTTTCAAAATTGTTAAGTTTTGTTCTGCTTTGGTTGCACGAAAAATGGGTTTAAGGATTGACTGTTGCAAGAAAAAAGTACATGCATTCCCATCACAACAAAAAAGCTCTCTAATTTTCAAGAACTTCTTCTTGCACTAATGCGGTTGCGTCTTGATTTATCAGAGCAATACTTGGCTTATCGTTTTGGAATTCACCAAAGTATCATCTCTTTGTCAAAATGTCCATCTGCCCTTATTGGCCTGAAAGGGAAGTTCTTCACAAGACCATGCCTACAACATTCAGGGAGCATTTTTCAAAGTGTGCTGTGATCATTGATTAACATTGCCTAATGCACAATCTACACTGAACTGAGGACCAAATTTCCAAAGCTCGGACCTCTTGCTCAAGAGACTCATGCTTGCAAATAATAGCATGAAATGCCAATGTATTTCCTGCGTCAACTCTCTCTACCAAATCTCGTAAACAGTTATAAATTGGACCAGTCAAAGCTTTTATTGGTTTTCCTCCGATGTTTATAACGCTGAACAGGTTGCACAAAAATGTTCAATAATTTCGTAATTCTTGCTCTGGCAAGTTAATAGATTGTCCTTAGCTTTGTAGAGTTCTTGTCATCGTGATATTCCACATGCAAATTCATGTGGAAAGAGTAATTGGACTGCTTCGAAATAAATTTACATCGTTGCAGAGCATCATCCCCATCAAGTTGCTGATGAGCAAAACTACAGAAGAAGATAGCATTCTTGATGATATCTTGGTTGTATGTTCAGCTCTTCGCAACCTCTGTGAACAGCTGGAACTCTATCATTTTTTGAAATTATTTGTATGCCTCATTAGAGATGCATAAAGAAAAAATTGTATTCTCATCAACAACTTGAATATCTTTTATATAGCCATAATGAAGAGAAGGATCAGCATAGTAACCTGGCATGCAATAATAGCTGCATACATGTCAGACATCGAAGATAAACAAACAAATTTTCGTCCGCAATCAATGAAATGGATGAAGCAGCATTAAAAAGACAAGATCTGTTTGGTTTTAGGGCACACTTATAATAGATATGTGTAAATCTGAAATCCTGAACTTAATTAGGATGTTAAGAGGTGGTCAATTCAATTTTGTGAGCCATTTAGCCAACAACAAAAACGTCATCGTAACCATGCCAATTAACTTCAAATGAAAATCGAATGATACTCACCATCCAAGCAGCGTGCTTCTGAAGCAGTGCTGGGGTCACTTTCCCTATTGCGTTGATCCCTCCTATTTCCATTTATCTTCCACATTACCCCAGCTATGGAAATTATAGTCGACACTAATAAGGTTCCCAACATCTATATAGGTTTAGACCAATTTATATAATGCTCAGGCACAATTGATAAATTCAATATTTACACAATAGGTTGAAGATTTCCAGCCCTATTTTTTCACAAGTTGGAAACTGCAACCTTGTTGCTTCCTGGGCTTAGGCAAACCCAAACGCAAGCTCATTTTTTGCCTTTTTGATTTTCTCATTACAAGTAATGACACCCACCAACCCCTTTGCTATCTATGTCCCTCCTTCGGCAAACCGTATCGTTGGTCCTTGTGCACTTGCTAATGACACCATTTGTGCAGTTGCTACATGTGTAGCACTTTTTGGTATCGTTTGTGAACTGATTCTGCAATCAAATAAAATACAAGAATACCTCATCAGACTATTATTACCAGAATTAAGATCTGACAACAACTTTCTGACAACATAAGCTTGTTTTGCTAAATACCAATAGTGTTGTGGCGTAATCTGTTGCATCTTGTACCGTCTCTTTAGGGTCCTCGCTTTTCGATTCTGGTATGGCCAATAGTTCATTTTTGTTATCTGTTTTACTTGCTTTTTCGATGTTCATGTTTTTTAAGATCTATGATGACGTACAGAAAAGTATGTACATCACACCAGCCTGAGAAGTAATAAGAACAAGAACTAACGTCCCCCGCTTATTAAAATTTTCAATTTCGCGTAAGTGACGCGTATTGAAAATTCGTATCAGTTTGCCTGGTTTACGCTGATCCTTGAGGAATTACATGATTCTATAAACTCTCTTACCTCTTTCGCTCTGCCCAGAGTTTTTGGTTTTTCACCAAGCCCAAGGCATAATGCACACAGTATCGAGAATTTTGTCTACAGAATGGAACCATGTTGATTAGGCTGTATTTACCGAGACATTCTCAGTGAGCTTTTACCTCTTTTCTGCCATGTACCATCAATAGCGACTCTTGTATCAACAATATCTGTTGGATTTGTCATGTTTTCTTTGACTTCACAAGCAGCTTGACTCATGCTGTCATTTGCAGCTTCACTATATACTTCATTCAGCCTTTCCACCGTTTTCTGAAAACTAGATATGTTCGCTGGTGGCAGGAGATTGAGTACTTGTGAGAACATATTGAGTGATTGGTATCCCAACCCAATTTCCTTGATTGCCGCTCTATAATTGATTTCAAATGCATTACGTCCTGGTGTCAACTGTTCTTCAATTTCATGATGTATAGAAATGCAATTCCAGCTGCACTTCAAGCATTTTTTTGTGATTCCTTGGCAAAATCCATACTTTTCATCAATTTCCAAAATAACAGAGGCATTGCAATCTTTACATTTTCCTACAATTTCAAACACACTTTTTAGTATGGAATAGCCAATGAATCAGGGTATCTTTTAAGAAAATTTTACTGGTGGGGAATTTACGCAAAAGGGCACTTTCCTTAATGTAACGCAACTGACGGCAAAAACAAAAGTAAAGGGACGAGTATACATAGTTGGTAAGGTTTTCACTGTCTTGCACATACTGTTTTGAACAGTTATGATAACTTGTTGATTTGACACAGCATAACCTCGCTGTTGGTAATGATTGTAAGGGCAGAAAAAGCAGTAAAACGTCACAAAGTCTCACTTACGTTGTTCTTTTGGTGTTTGTGTTCTTGTTTCTGTTGTTGAGTGTACCCGGAGCTTATACAATGTATTGTGGGTACTGTTGCATGTCTAGTATGGTACTTGACCAGCCATGCAAACCCGACAGCTTGTACATTTATCTACCTCCAGGTCCAGGTAGGTATTGTTTTTACACTCTTCACATACAGTATTTTCTGTGCCACCGCATGCAAGAGCAATTTCGTGTCCCGGGGGACACATTCTGCATGCGCGGCACACGTGATGGCGAACAGAAAAATATGTGCCGTTATAGCACCTGTTCAGCGGGTTTTTTATGCGTTTAGCTGAATATTTTCAGCTGGGGTGCCTTCAGCGTCCTCGCTGTTACGCGTGCGTCTTCTACGATGGCACCAAAGCACTATTGTAACAACAAAGACGATGAAGGCAACCGCTCCAACTATTGCTCCAATTATCTTTGCAGTGTCTGCCTGTTGTTTGGCGTTTGTTTCCTTTGTCGTTTGCTTGTCTGCAACTTCAGTGGCTAGAACCGAGGCTTGATTGTTCTTAGCAGGGCGTTTTCTTGCTCCAAATTTGTTGCTTCTCTCGCTCTCTGTTGTCATCGCGATGTTGATTTCACGTATCAAAACTTCGTCTGAAACGCGCGACATTTCCAGAAATGGGCGTATACGCGTACGTATTGCGTCATCGACTAAACCTGTTTCTACGGCATTGATAAAAACATTCTGAACTAAAGTAGTATCATAACGAATTTTTGATTCTTTTTCTTCACTTGCAAGCAAAATATGTTGCCTGAGTTTTAGAGCTCTCATCAAGAAATTTAGTGCGGTTTCATTAGGCTCCTGTACCACATTGGTTAATTCTTGGTATGCCTCTGTGGCAGACTTTTCGCAATAGTGACTGCGCAAAATTTGTCGCAATTCTTTCAAACTCAGATTTTTCATGCCCTCCAAATATGATCTTAAATGGAGTTGAGGTGAGATAGCATTTATCACAGCATCGACGATTTCTTTCTCAGGATAACTTTTTTCTTATTGCACTGTCTATTTGTTTATTTAAACTTGTGAAAGACAGGCGGTTTTTCTCGTTTGAAATTACTCCGTGAATTTTTAGGTCTTTGAAACGAAAAACATTTTCAGCTAAGTTGGAAGTTGGGACCTTTGTTTCAGAAGTATAACTTCCCTACCTTTCTACTCGGTATGAGGGGTGATAAACTGCGAACTGGATCAGACATACGAGAACATGGAGGCTTGGTAAGCTTCTGAATTCGATCCTTAGCTTCTGAAATCTTTTCCTCTTGCAACTGCAGCATTTTCAAGAAATCTTCCTGCATAATCGTATACTCCTGCTTCGCTTTCTCCAATTCTTCTGTATCAACTTCACCTTCACTCGATCCTCATCTTCATCACTAGCCTCTCTCGATACTTCAAGGGTGGAGGTCCGCCTTTGAGAAATACCAACAGCTCATCCAAGGTCTTCATTATAGCCTGATCCTCCTCTGATTCACCTTGGCCGATCGTTGCGCAAATCCTCTCTAATTCTTTCGTGTTTGTTAATGATCTGCCTCTTCGTCCTGCCTGTATCTTCGATTTTAACAATGCGGTAGCTTCTTTCAGTTTTCCATCAGTTGCACCGTAGAGTAAGCTTTCGATTGACAACTGTAGCTCCTCGGCCATCTCTGAGAGCTCCCCCTTTACATCTTAAGCAAAACTTTTCCAGTCCAGACTGTTCCAAACTTTAAGTCGCGTAATATAATAGGCCTGTTGAAGAGTAGCCGTTAAAATAACAAACTACCCTCTGCTACCAAAATGTCAGGCCCTTCAGATCTCACAGAGACAAAGACATGAACTTAGGTGTGTTTATGCGGAAGCGTGTCTTCTTTCATGTCACATATCTCAAAACATATATTAACCAAGTTTAACATACTATCATGTCGAACGTTTCTAACTAATCATCTCTAAAGTCGATACAAAGGTTGATGTTCCTCCCACTTGGACGGGGGTAATGAGCAACGGCACATGTGACTACGACAGTCCACTATTACTATTAGATTAAATACAAAAAAAACATTGTTACGTAAAAACGTCATATCTGACACTGGTACACTTGGTGATAACACCATCAGTGCAGTTGGTACACGTGTAGCACTTTTTGGTGTCATTTGTGAACTGATTTTTCAAGCAAATAAAATGTAAAAATACCTCATCAGACTATTATTACCAGAATTTAAGATCTGACAACAACTTTCTGACAACATAAGCTTGTTTTGCTAAATACCAATAGTGTTGTGGCGTAATCTGTTGCATCTTGTACCGTCTCTTTAGGGTCTTCGCTTTTCGATTCTTGTATGGACAATAGTTCATTGTTGTTATTTGTTTTACTTGCTTTCTCGATGTTCATGTTTTTAAGATCTCTGCGGTTTTTTCTTCGTTACTGGAAAACTTTTATAGAGATGCTTTTTGCAAATAACAACTGATGTTTATAGTTTACTGTGCTCCTAGACTTAATCAACTGCCAAAAGCATTTGATAAAATAATAGCTTGGACGTTTCTTCGTCAAACCTCCCTAACTCTTTCACTTTTTCAAAACGTTCTCCTCCAACAACTAGACAAGAAATGAAAAGACAGGAAATTTCAATTTAAGGTCGGTAATTCATCTATTGGGGAAAGTTGAAAGTTCAAAACCAGATAATTAGCTTGAATCTGAATGAATCTGGCGCATCGTGCACCATCTAAATGGAGTCTTCGCTCTCGGACTCTTACATTGTTGATTTAAATAACAAAACAACTGTGACACCCACCTGTGTCATCTATATTCCTCTTTCGGCAAACCGTAGTTTAGACAGTTTTACAAAATGCGGTAAGGACATTTTGTGGTCGCTGTTTAGGTTGCATGGCTTCGCTATACCTTTAGTTTGATCTGACTATTAGTACACTTTTTTTAATAAGCAACTAGACTTTGGTCCAGCCCTTAAAGTTGTTCAAAATTTTGGATATTTTAGCCCTCAAAGTTGCTTAAAAGTTGCTTAAAATTGTTTGTACCTATAACAGCCTCTCCTGTCCCCAGGGTACCACTCCTAAGTTCGTGGGTCAAAATCTTCAACTGTAATGCCTACAGCACAAGACTTAAGAGACAGTATAAGTGTAAACATGTTACTCAAGAACTTCAACAGCACAATGAACATTCGTGCCCAGTTTTAGCATTTTAAAATAAATGACGTTTAAATTCTTAGTTGCTAACAGTAATTCAATTGAGCCCTCGAGTTGCTCAATCTTAGGGTCAATCCAGCCCTAGTTGCTTGTTGAGCGGTTGCTTATTAAAAAGAAGTGTATTAAAGCTGTGGACAATCTTTTCCTGTTAACGGGTCAATGAATTGAAGATCTTTTGGTAAGCAGCTGTGCAATTTTGTCTTGTCACTTGCACCTGTGACGAACCCCAACAACAACAACACGTATGTTTCTATTGTTATTTATGTACACAATTTTCCTAATAATTACCATTAGTATAATAGCAGTCTTAATGTCAGTCATATAATGTCAGTCTATAATAGAGCTTCTTGTAGTACAGGAAATATTTGCAGACTTCTATAAACATGGACGTTATCACGAATATTAGACTATAACAGACTTCTTCAATAACACTAATAAATACATAGTAAAATACTGGTATAACAAGGGCAGACAATATGAAGTTATCACGTTTACTGCAACATCTAACCTGAGGAATAACAATGTACAACGAGTTTCTTGTAGTACAGGAAATATTTGCAGACTTCCGGAAACATTGACGTCATCACGAATATTGGAATGTTACACACTTGGAGTAAAAAACGAACGGAACAGTTGGCTATTAACTACAGGTAATGGGAATTGAGCTGTAAAATTAAAACAATTGTATTTTATTATAGTTACGAATAACCGAAAAACAACACTAAAGGATTCAATTGGGCAATCGCCTTCCTCGTTAAAACAAATAATCATAAACAATACAAAAAATGTGCAAGAGTTTCTAATTGTGTACCTGACTATGAATTACCCTGCGACTTGTTCGCAAACCATAAACTTGTGTTGTTTCGTTGAAGACAATGTCGATAGGATGTATTAGGCTATCCAACTCTCCACCCAAGTGTCTTCACCAACAGTCATGACAAAGGAATTTTTTTCCAGGTTCTTTAAATGGGCGAGTGTCGCTGTTTTCAGTTCTCTATCCAGGAAGATCACCTTACCAAGGATTATATCTGGATGGGTGTATGTGCTGGATTCCGTCACCATCGCTACAATTTGATATAGAAATGGTGCGTCTTTTACATTTTTTGTTATTTCCAACCCAATGGAACTTGCGGCTTCTGTTGACAGATGTTCTACTGCGGGTACAGTATTGTTCTCCGGCTGTGTGTAATACCGCAGCCTTTGCATCCTGGGTGTGTGACGCATCAATCTAGCCAGAGAATCTGTTATATCCTTGTTTGATCTATTGCCATTCAGTACAAAGTTAACGCAAGCCTTTCTCATGTTTGTAGTTGTTAGTCGGAGGCCGGAAAATTCCGCGAAAGCTGTACACATATATTGGGAGAAGGCAGCTGAACTCGAAAAGGGCGAACCATCTTTCTGCACAAACAAAAACTCGTGAGTATTGCCACTTAGCAATCTTTGCCTGTGCTTGTCAACATACCTAGTTATGTTACTGACCAAGTATCCAATGTTGGTAACGTCTATTACCTGCGAGCCATAGGTGGAGCTGGTTTTATAATTGCAGAAAATAAATTTCACTGTCCCATCACTCTCCAAACATAGGTAGTTGTTCTCTTCCATGGTCATATGTGTACTCTTTCTTCCAGAAACGGCACCAGCCCTGAAAAAGTGGGGAGGACGGGGGAAAATTTTTAGGAACACGCCCATTTTGTGGAAGCCACGCCCATTAGGAAAATTACACTTTCCTGTATAGTATGGTATATTGTACTGTATAGGGTTTGTATATTCAAAAAGTCTTTTTCATTTCCATGTATATTGGGGAGGACATGTCCTCCACAGTCCTCCCCGTGGTGCCGCCTCTGCAGCAATCCCATAGTATCAATGTAACGAAATCTAGATTTCTACCTGGGTTGCAGGTTGTAAATATTAGCAATAGCAAAAAGTTCATAAACAGGCGTGCTTCCTCTTGGGGTAAACCAGCAAAGTTCTCAATGGCGCTTTTCATTTTTTTCACAATGATTAACACCTCTGTCCAATAAAATAATTCGTCTTTTGGCTTTATTGTGACATTCGTCTTTCTCTTTCGTACTCCGTTTGTGCCTGACGCTGCAAGTTTTTCAATTGCACCAGACATTTCACATTGCCATAATCGTTAGATGTTTTCACACCTTTGTGTAAATATTTTTCTGCATTGCCATACCCTGTTGGAAAATATAAACGTATTTGAGAACACCAATATGTTAAGTATTTTAAATAAACGTAGCATATACACATATCCCGCGAATACAAGAACAAGTAAATGAGCAGATGGGCGTTTTCTAAAAATAGGCCTTGTCCCGAGTTTTTTTATACTTGCTAACAGTTTCCCGCTTACCCTCTAACGATTTTTCGACCCCTTATGTAAACTGATGTGCTTTAAATATTATATAAACCTAGCAAAGTATTTAAACCCCAATTCATCATCGTGGAACCCAGTTCAACAATATTGAACCTGGGCCAGCGTCGTTGCGGATTAAGGATTAAAATCAACTTTTGACAATGTCTATCACATTCAATTGAGCTTAGTTCAGCAATGATGCTGAACTAAGTTCAATTGAATGTGCTTACATTTTGGGGACATATATATACTGTAAAAGCTCTAAAATTAGCATTATTCGTAACGTAATTGAACGTCAGTAACAGGAAATGTAAAAAAGGGCAGGGTTTTCTTTTCATAAACTTTGAGAGGGTGGTGGGAATACAAGATTCATGTGATGATTATCCTTTTTCAGTATTCCTTGCATGCTGGGGAAACCCGAACGCATGCAGGGAATCTTTTTCCGAAACACAAAACAATGACTTCTGACCTATGAAAATGTCATGGGATATTTTCATACGTCAATATCAAGTATCAATATCATTTACAATCCTGAATGAACGTAGTATTCATTCACTAGACGAAGTGAATGAATCAATCAATCAATCAATCAAAAAACTGTCAATATCAAGTGTCAATATCATTTACAATCCTGAATGAACGTAGTATTCACTAAACGAAGTGAATGAATGAATGAGTCAATCAATCAATTGATTGTTTCATTCACTTCGTTTAGTGAATGAATACTACGTTTCAATGAATGAATGACTCACTCCATTGATTGACCAAGTGAATGGATGGAGTCCATAGACGTACCACCGTAAATCCTCGAATTACCCCCCTGGGGGCTTATCTATTTTTCACATTTTCGGGGCGGCGCTTATTTGAGGGGCTTATTAACAATTTGTTGTCCTAGGGTTGGGGCTTGTTCGGGGGGGCTTATTCGAGGGAGGGGGA
>RQOL01000668.1:0-18488 GCA_013076295.1 Sanderia malayensis | reverse complement strand
TTTGAAAATGTTCAAGGGTAATAGGAACCTTGCCAAAAGTATGACAGTCTGGAAATTACACTCTTACCTGTAATAATGCTGCTACCTGCTCGCATGCAGTACTCAGTTGTTCATTCTGGCACACCAGGCTCTATGGAAACTTTACTTGTCATTATAAATAATTGCTGATGTATCTTGAACAATTCTAGAAAGCAAGTGACAATCAATTTACTATGTAAACTTCAGAATATTTCCCGAATATGCCGTCACTGTATTTTGAAAATGTTCAAGGGTAATAGGAACCTTGCCAAAAGTATGGCAGTCTGGAAATTACACTCTTACCTGTAATAATGCTGCTGATTGCTCGCATGCAGTACTGAGTTGTTCATTCTGGCACACCAGGCTCTATGGAAACTTCACTTGTCATTATAAATAATTGCTGATGTATCTTGAACAATTCTAGAAAGCAAGTGACAATCAATTTACTATGTAAACTTCAAAATATTTCCCGAATATGCCGTCACTGTATTTTGAAAATGTTCAAGGGTAATAGGAACCTTGCCAAAAGTATGGCAGTCTGGAAATTACACTCTTACCTGTAATAATGCTGCTGATTGCTCGCATGCAGTACTGAGTTGTTCATTCTGGCACACCAGGCTCTATGGAAACTTCACTTGTCATTATAAATAATTGCTGATGTATCTTGAACAATTCTAGAAAGCAAGTGACAATCAATTTACTATGTAAACTTCAAAATATTTCCCAAATATGCCTTCGCTGTCTTTTGAAAATGTTCAAGGGTAGTAGGAATCTTGCCAAAGGTATGACAGTCTGGAAATTACACACTTACCTGCAATAATGTTGCTGATTGCTCGCATGCAGTACTGGGTTCGTCATTCTTTGTCTCATGGGCAGGACATCAAAAATAGTTACACTTGATGGCAAGCTCAGTTGTCTGTTGTTTGCAAAATTGATGAAAGCTTTGATTTGCGTCCGTTTAATATTGTTTGTTTTGTAGATGGCTCTAATTTCAAGATTATACAAATATTGCATCTTGTTGTCCATGATAAGCATTGTAAGCATGGTTCCATGGCAATAGCTACCCAACCATATTAAATCAACAATAATTTACTGTAATTATTACACGTGTATTGCAATTATATGTATCTATTACACGCAATGTGCTTCCTTTTTCCAGGCAAACCTTAAATAATTACAGTACGTCTGGTATCTTCATTACATTCTACATATACAGTTATATATATCAATAGACCTACCATCTAATGAAAGCTTGCAATATTCATTTAAGTATTTTACTACTGCACCATTGCATAAATTTTAAATTGTACAATATTATGCAGTGTAAATAATCATATACATACATATATACTCATACAAACATAAATACATGCCATTTAAATAATGGAGTATG
Organism: Sanderia malayensis; assembly: GCA_013076295.1. Lineage (NCBI taxonomy): Eukaryota > Metazoa > Cnidaria > Scyphozoa > Semaeostomeae > Pelagiidae > Sanderia > Sanderia malayensis. The sequence continues at coordinate 17,077 of RQOL01000668.1, read as the reverse complement.
CAATTTAATTACATTACATATTTCACAAAACTTTCATGTCACAACATTAACTCTGCAACATGAAAGGTTATTACGATTTCTTCGAGCAACGTTAATAGTCATGCTTTTTATTATATTACATTATATACGTTATTTGCAAGTTAAGTTTCATACATTGCAGATCCGATAGAATTTGGGAATGGGTACCCCGTACCTCTTACATACAACCATTTCCAACCGATAAATTATAAATTATCGCGAGGAAGGGACAATCAATGTTTCTTTTCAGAAAAAGATACACAACAGCTTACGGGCAGCGTAAGAGCAAGCAGGCTACTTGATACGATATCTAACAACTTCGGATTACACAAATTTAATGATAACATCAAAATATCCTCTACGCAAGCAAGAATACCTCAATAACATGATGAAATATTCGCGTTTGCGTTGACAAAATATAAGATATTTTTCCAACCATGGATAAGCATCACGTAGAAACCCGTAAATCCTCGAATTGGCCCCCCTCGAATAAACCCCCGAATAAGCCCCCACCCTAGGACAACAAATTGTTAATAAGCCCCCTCGAATAAGCGCCCCTCTGAAAATGTGAAAAATAAATAGGCCCGCAGGGGGCTAATTCGAGGGGTACGTCTGTGGACTCAATCCATTCACTTCCTCAATCAATGGAGTGAGTCATTCATTCAATGAAACGTAGTATTCATTCACTAAACGAAGTGAATGAATACTACGTAGTATTCATTCAGGATTGTAAATGATATTGACACTTGAAATTGACAGCTTTTTGATTGTTCATTGATTGATTCATTCACTTCGTCTAGTGAATGAATACTACGTTCATTCAGGATTGTAAAATGATATTGACACTTCATATTGACGTATGAAAATATCCAATGACATTTTCATACGACAGAAGTCATTGTTTTGTGTTTTGGAAAAAGATTCCCTGCATGCGGTCGGGTTTCCCCAGCATGCAAGGAATACTGAAAAAGGATAATCATCACATGAATCATGTATTCTCACCACCATCTCAAAGTTTATAACAATGAAAAGAAGTCCCTGCCATTCCTTACATTTCCTGTTACTCACGTTCAATTACGTTACGAATAATGCTAATCTTAGAGCTTTTAAAGCATATCTATGTCCCCAAAATGTAAGCACATTCAATTGAACTTAGTTCAGCAATGATGCTGAACATTGTCAAAAGTTGATTTTAATCCTTAATCCGCAACGACGCTGGCCCGGGTTCAATATTGTTGAACTGGGTTCCACAATGATGAACTGGGGTTTAAATACTTTGCTAGGGTTATATAAATTTTTTATAGCACATCATTTTACATACGGGGTCGAAAAATCGTTAGAGGGGTAAACGGGAAACTGTTAGCAAGTATAAAAAAACCTCGGGACAAGCCTATTTTTAGAAAAACGCCCATCTGCTCATTTACTTGTTCTTGTATTCGCGGGACATGTGTATATGCTACGTTTATTTAAAATACACATCTAAACATATTGGTGTTCTCAAATACGTTTATATTTTCCAACAGGGTATGGCAATGCCAGGAAAATACTTACACAAAGACGTGAAAACATCTTGACGATTATGGCGATGTGAAATTTCTGGTGGAATTGGGAAACTTGCAGCGTCAGGCACAAACGGCGTACGAAAGAGAAAGACGAATGTCACAACCAATAAAGCCAAAAGACGATTGGACAGAAGTGTTAATCACTGTGAAAAAAATGAAGAGCGCCATTGAGAACTTTGCTGGTTTACCCCAAGAGGAAGCACGCCTGCTTATGAACTTTTTGCTATTGCTAATATTTACAACTGCAACCCAGGTAGAAATCTAGATTTTGTTAAATTAATACTATGGGATTGCCGAAGAAAAAGTAAACATATGACATGGAAGAGAACAACTACCTATGTTTGGAGAGTGATGGGACAGTAAAATTTATTTTCTGCAATTATAAAACCAGCTCCACTTATGGCTCGCAGGTATAGACGTTACCAACATTGGATACTTGGTCAGTAACATAACTAGGTATGTTGACAAGCACAGGCAAAGATTGCTAAGTGGCAATACTCACGAGTTTTTGTTTGTGCAGAAAGATGGTTCGCCTTTTCGAATTCAGCTGCCTTCTCTCAATATATGTGTACAGCTTTCGCGGAATTTTCCGGCCTCCGACTAACAACTACAAACATGAGAAAGGCTTGCGTTAACTTTTTTACTGAATGGCAATAGATCAAGCAAGGATATAACAGATTCTCTGGCTAGATTGATGCGTCACACACCCAGGATGCAAAGGCTGCGGTATTACACACAGCCGGAGAACAATACTGTACCCGCAGTAGAACATCTGTCAACAGAAGCCGCAAGTTCCATTGGGTTGGAAATAACAAAAAATGTAAAAGACGCACCATTTCTATATCAAATTGTAGCGATGGTGACGGAATCCAGCACATACACCCATCCAGATATAATCCTCGGTAAGGTGATCTTCCTGGATAGAGAACTGAAAACAGCGACACTCGCCCATTTAAAGAACCTGGAAAAAAATTCCTTTGTCATGACTGTTGGTGAAGACACTTGGGTGGAGAGTTGGGATAGGCTAATACATCCTATCGACATTGTCTTCAACGAAACAACACAAATTTATGGTCTGCGAACAAGTCGCAGGGTAATTCATAATCAGGTACACAATTAGAAACTCTTGCACATTGTTTGTATTGTTAATGATTACTTGGTTTGATGAGGAAGGCGATTGCCCAAATGAATCCTTTAGTGTTGTTTTTAGGTTATTCGTAACTATAATAAAATACAATTGTTTTAATTTTACAGCTCAATTCGCATTACCTATAGTTAATGGCCAATTGTTCCGTTCGCTTTTTGCTCCAAGTGTGTAACATTCTAATATTCGTGATGACGTCGATGTTTATGGAAGTCTGCAAATATTTCCTGTACTACAAGAAGCTCAGTTATCAAGACTGCTATTATACTAATGGTAATTATTAGGAAAATTGTGTACATAAATAACAATGGAAACATACGTGTTGTTGTTGTTGGGGTTCGTATTTAAGTCCAGATTTAAAGGGGAATTCGCCGGCCCGTGTATCTATTATCAAGAAACATTGACTGATAGGCGCATTTCGTGCGCAGCTTTCGCTAATGCTCATGCCCCTTTCAAGCTAATAGTCAGATAAAACTACAGGTATAATGAAGCCATACAACCTAAACAGCGACCACAAAATGTCCTTGTCGCATTTTGTAAAACTGTCTACACATCAACATCAGGGTGGTGGTTAGTACTCTTAGGTGCCTAATTGCCGGGGAGGTCCCAATTAGGGGGGGGTCTAAATTATGAAGAAAGATATACTGAAGGATGCATTTAGCATCGGTCTTTTTAATATGAAAGTCATGACAACAGAACAAAAATTTATGCAAATTTTAGACTCGATTTCTATCTTATTTTGTCTATGCAAGACTGGTATCTATTTATTTTTTGATCTTGAACACTCTGATATGAATTTTCAATACGCGTCACTTACGCGAAGTTGAAAATTTTAATAAGCGGGGGACGTTAGTTCTTGTTCTTATTATTTCTCAGGCTGTAGTGGTAAGTATAGATTTTATCAATTTATATTCAGTACCTATATATTTTGCAACATTTCTATTTCTGTTCGCAATGGGTTGTATCGTTTGTAAATAGAATGTGATTTTCAGGCATCTCGCCCGTAGCATTTGCTGCAGTTTTGCTCAAAATGTGAAGGACGAAAGTAGTACTGCTGTCCAGTTAGAAAGAAACGACTGTATAACCATATTCCAACGAATAAAGTTAGTAACTGCACTGATTATCACCAAGTGTACCAGGACTAAAGATACGGTTTGCCGAAAGAGGGATATAGATGACACAGGTGGGTGTCACAGTTGTTTTGTTATTTAAACCAACAATGTTAGAATCCGAGAGAGAAGACTCCATTTAGATGGTGCACGATGCGCCAGATTCACAAGACTATATGCTGTTGGCAACGCAAGCATATGAAGTCACCGAAGGTGCTGCTGCCGATGACGAGGAGACAGATATAGAAGAGATTAGCACATCTGGTGAAGTCGCATCTGTTGGGGATCCGTTGCTTCGGCTATTTGCTGTTGATTATGACACTGGAACGAATGCTTTGATGAGATTATAATTGACCTTTGATGTCGCAAGGTAATTATTTATTCATACTCAAGCATAAGTTGGTATACCACTATTAAAAGTCAAAAAAATTCTTTAAAATATTTTTGCCCGAATGCCAAATCAAGCGAGACCAGACAAGATGAGAGCGAGAGCTGAAATCTAAAATCACCCGAAACAAAGTGAAACTAGAAATATGGGTAGCAAGCGTAATACCCGAAAAAGGAAGAGTAAAAAAGTGTTTCAAGGCAATCAATATGTGATAAAGGTTGGTGAGAAGAGAGAAAGAACACGTTCGAAGATCGTAGAGGAGCAAAATTCTGGTACTCCTCTTGCAAGGCCTAGATCGTGTCGAACTGGCAGTCCTTCTGCTAAAAGGCCACGCATGAGTGAACTGTCTGCTCAGGACTAGAATTTATTCATTGGCTATTCCATACTAAAAAGTGTGTTTGAAATTGTAGGAAAATGTAAAGATTGCAATGCCTCTGTTAATTTGGAAATTGATGAAAAGTATGGATTTTGCCCAGGAATCACAAAAAAATGCTTGAAGTGCAGCTGGAAATTGAATTTCTATACATCATGAAATTGAAGAACAGCTAACACCAGGACGTAATGCATTTGAGATCAATTATAGAGCAGCATTGGCAATCAAGGAAATTGGGTTGGGATACCAATCACTCAATATGTTCTCACAAGTACTCAATCTTCTGCCATCAGTGAACATATCTATTTTTCAGAAAACGGTGGAAAGGCTGAATGAAGTATATAGTGAAGCTGCAAATGACAGCATGAGTCAAGCTGCTTGTGAAGTCAAAGAAAACATGACAAATCCAACAGATATTGTTGATACAAGAGTCGCTATTGATGGTACATGGCAGAAAAGAGGTAAAAGCTCACTGAGAATGTCTCGGTAAATGCAGCCGAATCAAATTGTCCAGATGGAAATTGGTTCCATTCAGGGGACAAAAAGTTTCGATACTGTATGCATTATGCCTTGGGCGTGGTGAAAAACCAACAACTCTGGGCAGAGCAAAAGAGGTAAGAGAGTTTATAGAATCATGTAATTCCTCAAGGATCAGCGTAAACCAGGCAAACTGAGGACGATGAAGATGATTCTTGGTTTCCGAATGAATCAGAAGCCAAGAAATTCAACCAAATTAAAAAAAAGGAATTTAAAGAAACAAGAGGCTGGTAAATCTTAATTTCTGTTCATTTGATTACATTCCCGCTATTCATCTTCAACCTATGTTATAATTTTCATGATCCAGATATTTTTTTGATTTGGTAATTTGTCTTGATGCACTTTGTTGGAGAACTTTTTCCCCCTTTCCAGTTCTTTTATACAGTGAGGAAATAATTTTACAAGTAAACAACCTTTTTCAATCAAATTTTATCTCAATCGAATCACAACATTGAACACGACTTCACTCCAACTCAAAAATCTTACAATAGCAATTCCACACCGGAATCGTGTGGTGTTACATGTTTTAGCTGTCAATCAAAAGTACATAATTATAAAAAGCTGCGCCGCGCTGCTGCTCCGCAACACACTTCAAAGCTATCATCAATGTGACAAAGTTATGAAAATCTAGTTCAGAATGCAAAATAATAAATTTAGAATGTGCACTTTTTCGATTCTTTAAAGCACATCTTGGAGATGAGGAAGAGGTAAATATTTAAGTCTGCTTGATAAATTTGATTTCCATCTTTATGAAATTAAATGAACCAGTAATTTCATCCTCTGATTTTTTGTTCAGGAAAAGGAGAAGGGAAATGAAACTCTTAGAAGTAAGCGCTTGGAGGGTAGCCAGACAAAGCCAAGAATTCTAAATTCGGGATCTGACCAAGAAACTGGCTTTCTTGAAAGCCAACAACACTCTAATGAGATGCTAATCCATGAATATCAACGACTTCTTCGTTCCCTATCTGATCCAGCATTGCATCCAGTGTCATGTATGTATGTATGTATGTGTGATGTACATAATTTTCTGTACGTCATCATGTGTGACGCTCGTGCAGAGTATGTCCCACGGGACACGAAATTGCTGTTGCATGCGGTGGCACAGAAAACACGATATGCAAAGAATGTAAAAATGTAAGTCCAAAATCCTTCGGCGGCAAAAGCGATGAGAAACAAATTACTTTCAATCTGAAGATAGATTCAAAAATTCATCTGGCGAGGAGACTTTTAGAAGAAAAAAATGCAGATCTTCAAAAAAGCAGGTTGTCGACTTAATTTATTCTTAATTTGATTCTGTGAAGTAGTCAGCACTGAGGTCTACCCTGGCTTGCAATATATTATCCTGTTCAAGTTCGGATGGGTGAACTACGCTGAACACCCCCCCGTGTCTACAATATCTTATCAAAAGCAGAAACGATAAATATGTGGCATGCGTTGCTAAGTTTTGTTTTCCAGTTACGAAGAAAAAACCATACAGATCTTAAAACAACGACATGAACATAGAGAAAGCAAGTAAAACAGATAACAACAATGAACTATTGTCCATACAAGAATCGAAAAGCGATGGCTAAAGAGAAGGTACAAGATGCAACAGATTACGCCACAAGACTATTTGTATTTAGCAAAACAAGCATATGTTGTCAGTCTGATGAGGTATTTTTGTATTTTATTTGCTTGAAAAATCAGTTCACAAATGACACAAAAAAGTGCTACACGTGTACCAACTGCACTGATGGTGTTATCACCAAGTGTACCAGGACTAAAGATACGGTTTGCCGAAAGAGGGATATAGATGACACAGGTGGGTGTCACAGTTGTTTTGTTATTTAAATCAACAATGTAAGAGTCCGAGAACGAAGACTCCATTTAGATGGTGCACGATGCGCCAGATTCATTCAGATTCAAGCTAATTATCTGGTTTTGAACTTTCAACTTTCCCCAATAGATGAATTACCGACCTTAAATTGAAATTTCTTGTCTTTTCATTTCTTGTCTAGTTGTTTATAGAACAGGTAATCAGTTACAAGATGGAAAGGCATAATCAACTGCAAGATAGAGTTATTGACATGGAACATGGAAGAAGAAGGAGCCATGCAGAAAACACAGATGTGGGTATCGTATCGTATTATGTGGGTATTCAGTTCGGCATTTTGTTGAACTAAGTTCAATTGAATGTGATAGACATTGTCAAAAGTTGATTTTAATCCTTAATCCGCAACGACGCTGCCCAGGTTCAATATTGTTTAAATGGGTTCCACGATGATGAATTGGGGGTTTGTGTCTGACGCTGCAAGTTTTTCAATTCCACCAGACATTTCACATTGCCATAATCGTTAGATGTTTTCACATCTTTGTGTAAATATTTTCCTGCATTGCCATACCCTCTTGGAAAATATAATTAGCGGGGGGTCTAAATTACGAAGAAAGATATACTGAATGATAAATGCATTTAGCACCAGTCTTTTTAATATGAAAGTCATGACAACGGAACAAAATTTTATGCAAAAAATTCAGAAGCTAAGTTTCTTCTTTTTGTGAAAAATTTATTTCAAAGTTGTTCTCCTTCCCCAGACTCAATTTTTATCTTATTTTGACTATACAAGACTTAGTAACTGCACTGATTGTGTTATCACCAAGTGTACCAGGACTAAAGATACGGTTTGCCGAAAGAGGGATATAGATGACACAGGTGGGTGTCACAATTGCTTTGTTATTTAAATCAACAATGTAAGAGTCCGAGAGCGAAGACTCCATTTAGATGGTGCACGATGCGCCAGATTCATTCAGATTCAAGCTAATTATCTGGTTTTGAACTTTCAACTTTCCCCAATAGATGAATTACCGACCTTAAATTGAAATTTCTTGTCTTTTCATTTCTTGTCTAGTTGTTGGAGGAGAACTCTTTGAAAGAGTGAAAGAATTAGGGAGGTTTCACGAAGAAACGTCCAAGATTCTATTTTATCAAATGCTTTTAGCCGTAGATTAAGTCTAGGAGCACAGTAAACTATAAACATCAGTTGTTATTTGCAAAAAACATCTCTATAAAAGTTTTCCAGTTACGAAGAAAAAACCGTACATGACGGTAGAAAAATGCCGAAAGACTTTTGCAGAGAAGGAAGAAGAATTTGAGATGACGAGTTCAGAGTTTTCTGCTTTGAAGATTGATCATGCAGAGGTCAAGCAACCTGTTCAGCGTTATGAACATCGGAGGAAAACCAATAAAAGCTTTGACTGGTCCAATTTATAACTGCCTACGAGATCTGGTGGAGAGAGTTGACTAGGAAAATACATTGGCATTTCATGCTATTATTTGCAAGCATGGGTCTCTTGGAGCGAGAGGCCCGAGCATTGGAAATTGGGTCCTCAGTTCAGTGCTACACTAGTTGTTGGAGGAGACCTCTTTGAAAGAGTGAAAGAGCTAGGGAGATTTGACGAAGAAACGTCCAAGCTATTATTTTATCAAATGCTTTTAGCAGTTGATTAAGTCTAGGAGCACAGTAAACTATAAACATCAGTTGTTATTTGCAAAAAGCATCTCTATAAAAGCTTTCCAGTCACGAGCTTTTAGCAGTTGATTAAGTCTAGGAGCACAGTAAACTATAAACATCAGTTGTTATTTGCAAAAAGCATCTCTATAAAAGCTTTCCAGTCACGAAGAAAAAACCGTACAGATCTTAAGAAACATGAACATCGAGAAAGCAAGTAAAACAGATAACAACAATGAACTATTCCCCATAAAAGAATCGAAAAGCGAAGACCCTAAAGAGACGGTACAAGATGCAACAGATTGCGCCACAAGACTATTGGTATTTAGCAAAACAAGCATATGTTGTCAGAAAGTTGTTGTCAGATCTTAAATTCTGGTAATATTAGTCTGATGAGGTATTTTTGTATTTCATTTGATTGCAGAATCAGTTCACAAACGATACCAAAAAGTGCTACACATGTAGCAACTGCACAGATGGTGTCATTAGCAAGTGCACAAGGACCAACGATACGGTTTGCCGAAGGAGGCATATAGATAACAAAGGGGTTGGTGGGTGTCATTACTTGTAATGTGAAAATCAAAAAGGCAAAAAATGAGCTTGCGTTTGGGTTTGCCTAGACCCCAGGAAGCAACAAGGTTGCAGTTTCCAACTTGTGAAAAAATAGGGCTGGAAATCTTCAAACTATTGTGTAAATATTTCAACCTTAAATTGAAATTTCCTGTCTTTTCATTTCCTGTCTAGTTGTTGGAGGAGAACTTTTTGAAAGGGTGAAAGAGTTAGGGAGGTTTGACGAAGAAACGTCCAAGCTTTTTACTTTATCAAATGCCTTTAGCCGTAGATTAAGTCTAGGAGCACAGTAAACTATAAACATCAGTTGTTATTTGCAAAAAGCATCTCTATAAAAGTTTTCCAGTTACGAAGAAAAAACCGTACATGACGGTAGAAAAATGCCGAAAGACTCTTGCAGAGAAGGAAGAAGAATTTGAGATGACGAGTTCAGAGTTTTCTGCTTTGAAGATTGATCATGCAGAGATTGTAAGAGCAAATGAAGAGAAGTTGTCGGAATTAGAGAGGCATGAAGAAGTATCTAATGATGTTAGCACTAGCACGTTATCATCAGATGAACAGAACTCCAATGGAATGAAATTTCGTGAGGAGCTGTCAAAATTTGTTGAAAATATAAATGCAAAGTATCAAGTTTGCTAGTTTCACTGTCTTATTTGCAGTCATACCTCAGCATCAAAATGTGGTTTTTCGATTTCGTCCTCATTTTAAAGATTATAACCACTCCGCATTTCTTTTTTTCTAGAATACTTACCTAGACAAATGTGTGAACTGTCGGGTTTGCATAGCTGGTCAAGTACCATACTAGACATGCAACAGTACCCATAATACATTGTGTAAGCACCGGGTACACTCAACAACAGAAACAAGAACAGAAACACCAAAAGAACAACGTAAGTGAGACTTTGTGACGTTTTACTGCCTTTTCTGCCCTTACAATCATTACCAACAGCGAGGTTATGCTGTGTCAAATCAACAAGTTATCATAACTGTTCAAAACAGTATGCGCAAGACAGTGAAAACCTTACCAACTATGCATACTCGTCCCTTTACTTTTGTTTTTGCCGTCAGTTGCGTTACATTAAGGAAAGTGCCCTTTTGCGTAAATTCCCCACCAGTAAAAATTTCTTAAAGATACCCTGATTCATTGGCTATTCCATACTAAAAAGTTTGTTTGAAATTGTAGGAAAATGTAAAGATTGCAATGCCTCTGTTATTTTGGAAATTGATGAAAAGTATGGATTTTGCCAAGGAATCACAAAAAAAATGCTTGAAGTGCAGCTGGAAATTGCATTTCTATACATCATGAAATTGAAGAACAGTTGACACCAGGACGTAATGCATTTGAAATCAATTATAGAGCGGCAATCAAGGAAATTGGGTTGGGATACCAATCACTCAATATGTTCTCACAAGTACTCAATCTTCTGCCATCAGTGAACATATCTAGTTTTCAGAAAACGGTGGAAAGGCTGAATGAAGTATATAGTGAAGCTGCAAATGACAGCATGAGTCAAGCTGCTTGTGAAGTCAAAGAAAACATGACAAATCCAACAGATATTGTTGATACAAGAGTCGCTATTGATGGTACATGGCAGAAAAGAGGTAAAAGCTCACTGAGAATGTCTCGGTAAATGCAGCCGAATCAAATTGTCCAGATGGAAATTGGTTCCATTCAGGGGACAAAGTGTGAAACAACAGAATCCAACAATTCTTACCTGGATGTAGAAAAATGCGTGAACTGTCGGGTTTGTATGGTTGGTCAAGTACCATATCAGCCATGCAACAGTACAAAAAACACTTTGTGCAGGGTACAGTCAACAACAGAAACAAGAACAGAAACACCAAAAGAACAACGTAAGTGAGACTTTGTGACGTTTTACTGCCTTTTCTGCCCTTACAATCATTACCAACAGCGAGGTTATGCTGTGTCAAATCAACAAGTTATCATATCTGATATGAACGTTCAATACGCGTCACTTACGCGAAATTGAAAATTTTAATAAGCGGGGGACGTTAGTTCTTGTTCTTATTACTTTTCAGGCTGGTGTGATGTACATACTTTTCTGTACGTCATCATAGATCTGAAAAAAACATGAACATCGAGAAAGCAAGTAAAACAGATAACAACAATGAACTATTGTCCATACAAGAATCGAAAAGCGAAGACCCTAAAGAGACGGTACAAGATGCAACAGATTACGCCACAAGACTATTGGTATTTAGCAAAACAAGCTTATGTTGTCAGAAAGTTGTTGTCAGATCTTAAATTCTGGTAATAATAGTCTGATGAGGTATTTTTGTATTTCATTTGATTGCAGAATCAGTTCACAAACGATACCAAAAAGTGCTACACATGTAGCAACTGCACAGATGGTGTCATTAGCAAGTGCACAAGGACCAACGATACGGTTTGCCGAAGGAGGGGCAAAGATAACAAAGGGGTTGTTGGGTGTCATTACTTGTAATGAGAAAATCAAAAAGGCGAAAAATGAGCTTGCGTTTGGGTTTGCCTAGACCCCAGGAAGCAACAAGGTTGCAGTTTCCAACTTGTGAAAAAATAGGGCTGGAAATCTTCAATCTGCTGTGTAAATATTGAATTTATCAATTGTGCCTGAGCATTATATAAATTGGTCTAAACCTATATAGATGTTGGGAACCTTATTAGTGTTGACTATAATTTCCATAGCTGGGGTAATGTGGAAGATAAATAGAAATAGGAGGGATCAACGCAATAGGGAAAGTGACCCCAGCACTGCTTCAGAAGCACGCTACTTGGATGGTGAGTATCATTCGATTGTCATTTGAAATTAATTGGCATGATACGAGGACGTTTTTGTTGTTGGCTAAATGGCTCACGAAATTGAATTGACCACCACTTAACATCCTAATTAAGTTCAGGATTTCAGATTTACACATATATACTATATGTGTGCTCTAAAACCAAACAGATCTTGTCTTTTTAATGCTGCTTCATCCATTTCATTGATTGGGGACGAAAATTTGTCTGTTTATTTTCGATGTCTGACATGGATGGAGCTATTATTGCATGCCAGGTTACTATGCTGATCCTCCTCTTCATTATGGCTATATAAAAGATATTCAAGTTGTTGATGAGAATACAATTTTTTCTTTATGCATCTCTAATGAGGCATACAAATAATTTTCAAAAAATGATAGAGTTCCAGCTGTTCACAGAGGTTGCGAAGAACTGAACATACAACCAAGATATCATCAAGAATGCTATCTTTTTCTGTAGTTTTGCTCATCAGCAACTTGATGGGGATGATGCTCTGCAACATTGTAAATTTATTTCGAAGCAGTCCAATTACTCTTTCCACATGAACTTGCATGTGGAATATTACGATGACAAGAACTCTACAAAGCTAATGACAATTTATTAACTTGCTGGAGCAAGAATTACGAAGTTCCTAATCCTATTATCAATCATGGTCCCACCTTCCTTAAGCTGCCGCCTGTGCCAAGGAAGTAAATCCCGACGCACGGTTATAGCATGGTTGGACAGACCAGATCTACGATCGACGGCATATCGTGCTGCTTCGACATAGGCCTCACGCAAGCCGAATATCGGGTACAAATATACTAAGCCCTCTGTAATCAGTCGTTGCCCTACGTTACTTTGCCTCCTTGAATTTAAATGTAGAACAACAACAAAATAGAGAAATATATAAACAATACCGATGCATGGTATCCGCACACGCAAGTCACCACCCTGCAAAAAATGTCTTTATCTGATTTGGCCTTTCGAGGGCAGGCATCTACCCTGCACAACTCCTTGTGCCATCTATTCCCCTTGGGGGGCCATTGGCCTTGGCCAAATTTGAAATTTCCGTTAGCGTAGGCTCTAATACGGGCCTTCCACTCCTGTGTGGTTAATCCGGTCCTAAAAAATCTCAACTAAAAAATAGAAGGCAATATCTTAAACTCTTGCTCATTGAAATCAGCCATTAAAATCAGCCTGGCCGAAATCCGTGAATGCTATTGGCTTCAAAGTTGCACATAACAGTGAGAAGATTGAGATTTTGGAATGATCCATCAACGGATCTACGTGAGTAATGATAATGAAAGAATTCCCCTCAAATTCTTGCATGAAACATGCTGTATTCTGCCAAGCGTCAACTCCATGGCTTGGAAAAAGATTAGGCCTAAAGCTTTCAAAGGGTCGGCACTCTTCCAGAACGAAGATCAGCAAAAAATCAAAAACCTTCGCAGGAACGGCGGCCATTAACAAAAAAGCGCAAGCAACACGTGCAACTGTTCGAAATAGACCATTTTTCGAAATAGACCGTTTTGAAAACGAGATCCAACATCGAAACGAAGCAAGTAAGAACTGAAAAGTGCGATTCTTTTCACAGTGGTGCGTCATACTACCCGCGATATATATTCGTTAATTATTTCATTAAAAATTGATTAATTTAAAAAATTATTGTCCGAAGAAGTGGAAGAATATTAAAATCAATTATTGACCAGTTAAAGATAATTTCGGAACCATACAACGGGAATACGCCGCGCTCGAAGACTGACATTTTGCGGGCCTAGGCCATGTATTCTTGCGTCAACCATCAAGCGAATGGAGATATGCTTGTTCCGAAATCGGGTAACAATTAAAGCGCATATATATGACATACAAATCAAACAATTGAAAAAAGTGATTTAGTTGTTCAATTCAGTGATTTTTCTCTTTGTGCCAAAACAACGAGATGAATTGAAGCTACCGAGGGAACAGAGGGCCATGGTCATCTTTGATGTGTTCAGGGAGCAAGCAACAGATGCAGTATTTCAATTAATTGAAGACAGACAATTAATGTGTCAGTATGTTTGTGCCAGCTAATTTAGCTCATCATCTTCAGTCACTGGACATACTGTCAATAGTCCGCAAAAATTTTCTAAAATCAAAGTTTAAACAGTTGTATGCCAAGAGTGTCGGGCCCATATCAATTGCGGAATTGAAGTCTATTCCATTGAAGTGTCACGAAAGCTTTTTACGCTTTTTAAAGCTTTTTAAGTTTCACGAAAGCCTCTTCATGCGCAGTGACTGACTTGGCTGTACGACTAATTGCGTAACAACCCTGAAATGATGAGAAAAGGCTTTCAAATGTCAGGGATCGATGGCGCATTAGCATAAAGCCGGAGCCAGAGGACTCTTTTGAAGATCTAAGCTGAATAACATATCAATTATGAACTAACATGCAATCCGCACACATTTTTTTATAAAAACTCGTCCACAAATTTGCAACCTTCATCGATTTTAGCTTTGTCCGATATCGATATCAATCAATCATATCAATTATGAACTAACATGCTATCCGCACACATTTTCTTATAAAAATTTGTCCACAAATTTTGCCACCTTCATCGACTTTAGCTTTGTCCGAAAATTTGTCTAGTCCGAAAATTGTTTCGTCCGAAATTCTTAAAAAAGCGTCCGAAAGTTTTTGTCCGAAGTATTTGTCCGAAATTTTAAGTCCGAAAGTTCTCGGTTTTAATGTAGCAGAATCTTGTTCATTAGGGCGCTCACTTTTGCTTTGAAGTAAAGAGAGATGTTGGGAAAGATTTTAAAGATGAGATTAAAGCTAACATCAAACGCTATTCCTGCAATAAAGGCAGTAAACAAGCTTGTAACCCAAAGTGTGACTCTTAGCTTCTTTACTCGGGCCAGACGACGTTCGCAAAAATCCATTGAATTCCATCCGGAAAAATATTATGGGTCATCACTATTACTTGACAGGGTTGCCATATTTTTCGCAAAAGGTGGCCCGATTCAAGGTGAAATTAAAGTAACTTATACTTGTCAGATGCACGTCTAAATTGCATCAAACTGACCAATATATCTTTGGCTTTCGTTTAAAATAAATAATCAATATGTCAAATTTCGTTGCATTGGCACTTTCAAACGGCTAACAATACTACCACCAACAACAACAACAATAAAAGGATAAGATAAAACATTAAGAATAATAAGACAGTAAGACTGTGAATGGTTAAAGGGACCGCAGTGTTAAGGATAAAGGACCAAACCAAATCTGCGATCGACGGCATATCGTGCTGATTCGACATAGGCCTCACGCAAGCCGAATATCGGGTACAAAAACATTAAGCCCTCTGTAATCAGTCGTTGCCCTACGTCGGTCCAGTCACCTCCTATATAGCATTCTAGGCGACAGACTATACGTCCGTGTGCACCACACACAGGAAGACCAGCAGAATCTAGCCTAACTAAAATTCTAGCCTCGGTAGCCTCGTCCAGAAGATGTCTAACTAATCGAAGGGCCTTGTAACCAAGGCAACTACGATAGCTACAACGATTTCCAGCGTCTCTATACTCGACTACGTCGTCTAGCTCAGGAGCATCTAAAGCTTCTAGCCTAAACCGAAAATGCTCACTGGAAGGCGGCTGTCTTATTGATTCTTGCCGGCTGTCCGGGACAAAACATGTGAAAGAGTCACCGTCTTGGAAAATGACCTTTTTTTTCCACGCAGACCAGCTTATACAAACCATCACGGATGAGGTTACCGCACGGTTGAAGAAGACCGAGAGCAAATAAAAGTTCGAATAAAAGTTCGTAGTTAGTTCACACGCAAAGGCAAACGGCAGACATAGAAAGTTTGTTAAAGGTTATACCAGAGGGACCTAGAGCTCTAGCGAACTCATAAAACCTAGACAGCGACCAGCGAGAGGTATTAAAGAAAAGGTGGTTTAGGTTGCCAACCATGGAATCAACCTGACAGCAATGGAGCGCTTCACTATCCTTGCCGTTAAACTGCAAAGCAGCCAAACAGAGAGAACAGCTGCAATGCCGAAGAATCTGATGGTATCGGCGCTTCTTATAATCTAAGAAACGCTTCGCCAAACTGCTGATGGGGTGTTGCCCGAGAGAATTGAATTCTCGTAATCAGCAGTCCGATCTCATAGTGCACTTTGTTTTGTACACTTTGATAAAAATTCAACGACGTGAGAATCCTATCAAGAAAGGCATCATCATCGGCATACTGAAGAGAACTAAGGTTAGGGGCGATGTCGTGATGATGTAGAAGCCAAGAACCTATATCGTTCATGAAAGCCTCTGCCACAGATATGTCTTCCTTAACTTTGGGTCTTCTGCAGACATGCCTCAATTTGCCTGCAGCGTGCTCTGTCAAGGAATTCTTGCGAATGGTTTTCCCTTTCAAATGCACGGGAATCCTAGAAAACCTAGGGTTACGTGTTTGGGAATCTTTGACTTCACCAACAGACGAAGGAGAGGTTGGAGGCAGAACAGGGCCTGTGACAGAGGAAAGGGGGGGAGGAAGAGAGTAGTATATATACACGGTGCTGTTTAGGTCCACTAGTCCAAGGTTGAGTGTACACTAATTGGGATGGTAGTGAGGCTGCATGAGAGAGAGGTTGGCGGGAAGTTGACGTCATATTGGCGGGAAAGTGTGGGGATGACATCATGATGGTGCAACGGAATGTGACGCTGCGAGGCAGGGTCGCTAGGTGGGCGCAGGCGCAAGGAATGCTGGGAAATCGGAGGAATAGGCAGAGGGAATGTCCGGGGGAATAAGCAGAGGGAATGTCCCTCCTGCCTGTTCAAGAGAGTGAAAATTATTTTCAAAGAATAATTTTCATTCTCTCGAACAGGTAGAAATTTTTAGACGATGAGCGTACGAGTAGGCGCCTGCCTGTCAGAGATAAAGAAAATTATTCTTAAAGGATGATTTTCATTTTCTCTAACAGGTAGGTATTTTTTTAGACGGTGTTAGAATGGCCGAGTGGTTAAGGCGTTGGGCGATATTTGTCTTATGTGCGTGCTTACGCACATAAGACGAATATCGCCCATGCGTGGGTTCGAATCCCACTTCTGGCACCTCTTTTCTCTTGTAAATGTCGATC
>RQOL01000667.1:22641-41386 GCA_013076295.1 Sanderia malayensis | reverse complement strand
GGTAAAGCTGAGTGAATGAAATGCACCCTTTTTACTTGTTTTCTGTGATATTAACATTCATTCCCACAATTTAAACATGAATCCACGTTAATACAGTGAAAAGCGACTGATTGAATTACATTGTTTTTAGTTGTTCTCCGTGATATTGACGGCTATTCCCAAAATTTACCTATGCATCCCCGTTAATACAGCTAAAAATACGGATTGAAATAACCTTTTTTACTTTTTCACAGTGATATTAACATTCAGTCCCACAATTTACACATCCGTCCATGTTAATACAGGTAAAACGGACTGATTGAAATGCACCCTTTTTACTTGTTTTCCGTGATATTAACATTCATTCCCACAAATTGTACATGAATCCACCTTAGTACAGCTAAATCTCGCTGATTGAAATACAACTTTTTTACTCCTTTCTTTTTATTTAGACATTCTCTCCCACAATTAACACATGAATCGACGTTAATACAGCGAAAAGTGACTGATTGAATTACACTGTTTTAGTTGTTTTCCGTGATATTAACATTCATTGGCACAAATTGAATATGGATCCATCTTAATACCGCTAAATCTCATTGATTGAAGTACAACTTTTTTACTCCTTTCCCCTTATATTGACATTCACTTCCACAATTTACACATGAATCCACGTTAATACAGCAAAAAGTGATTGATTGAATTACACTGTTTTTAGTTGTTCTCCGTGATATTGACGGCTATTCCCAAAATTTACCTATGCATCCCCGTTAATACAGCTAAAAATACGGATTGAAATAACCTTTTTTACTTTTTCACAGTGATATTAACATTCAGTCCCACAATTTACACATCCGTCCAGGTTAATACAGGTAAAACGGACTGATTGAAATGCACCCCTTTTACTTGTTTTCCGTGATATTAACATTCATTCCCACAAATTGTACATGAATCCACCTTAGTACAGCTAAATCTCGCTGATTGAAATACAACTTTTTTACTCCTTTCTTTTTATTTAGACATTCTCTCCCACAATTAACACATGAATCGACGTTAATAAAGCGAGAAGTGACTGATTGAAAAACACTGTATTCAGTTGTTCTCCGTGATATTGACATTTTGTCCCAGAATTTACACATGAATCCACGTTAATACAGCTAAAAAATACTGATTGAAATACACCTTTTTTACTTTTTCAAAATGATATTAACATTCATTCCCACAAATTACACATGATTCCACGTTAGTAAAGCGAAAAGTGACTGATTGAATTACACTGTTTTTAGTTGTTCTCCGTGATATTGACATTTATTCCCACAATTTACCTATGCATCCACGTTAATACAGCTAAAAAATACTGATTGAAATACACCTTTTTTACTTTTTCACAGTGATATTGACGTTCATTCCCACAATTTGCACATAAGTCCACGTTAATACAGGTAAAGGTGAGTGAATGAAATGCACCCTTTTTACTTGTTTTCTGTGATATTAACATTCATTTCCACAATTTAAACATGAATCCACCTTAATACCGCTAAATCTCATTGATTGAAATACAACTTTTTCACTCCTTTCCCCTTATCTTGACATTCACTCCCACAATGTACACATGAATCCACGTTAATACAGTGAAAAGCGACTGATTGAATTACATTGTTTTTAGTTGTTCTCCGTGATATTGACGGCTATTCCCAAAATTTACCTATGCATCCCCGTTAATACAGCTAAAAATACGGATTGAAATAACCTTTTTTAACTTTTTCACAGTGATATTAACATTCAGTAATACAATTTACACATCCGTCCAGGTTAATACAGGTAAAACGGACTGATCGAAATGCACCCTTCTTACTGGTTTTCCGTGATATTAACATTCATTCCCACAAATTGAACATGAATCCACCTTAGTACAGCTAAATCTCGCTGATTGAAATACAACTTTTTTACTCCTTTCTTGTTATTTTGACATTCTCTCCCACAATTTACACATGAATCGACGTTAATAAAGCGAGAAGTGACTGATTGAAAAACACTGTATTCAGTTGTTCTCCGTGATATTGACATTTAGTCCCAGAATTAACACATGAATCCAAGTTAATACAGCTAAAAAATACTGATTGAAATACACCTTTTTTACTTTTTCAAAATGATATTGACATTCATTCCCACAAATTACACATGATTCCACGTTAATAAAGCGAATAGTGACAGATTGAGTTACACTGTTTTTAGTTGTTCTCCGTGATATTGACATTTGTTCCCACAATTTACCTATGCATCCACGTTAATACAGCTAAAAATACTGATTGAAATAACCTTTTTTACTTTTTCAGAGTGATAATGACATTCATTCCCACAATTTACACATAAGTCCAGGTTAATACAAGTACAACGGACTCATTGAAATGCACCCTTTTTACTTATTTTCCGTGATATTAACATTCATTCCCACAATTTAAACATGAATCCACCTTAGTACAGATAAATCCCGGTGATTGAAATACAACTTTTTTACTCCTTTCTTGTTATTTGGACATTCTCTCCCATAATTTACACATGAATCCACGTTAATACAGTGAAAAGCGACTGATTGAATTACATTGTTTTTAGTTGTTCTCCGTGATATTGACGGCTATTCCCAAAATTTACCTATGCATCCCCGTTGATACAGCTAAAAATACGGATGGAAATAACCTTTTTTAACTTTTTCACAGTGATATTAACATTCAGTCCTACAATTTACACATCCGTCCAGGTTAATACAGGTAAAACGGACTGATTGAAATGCACCCTTCTTACTTGTTTTCCGTGATATTAACATTCATTCCCACAAATTGAACATGAATCCACCTTAGTACAGCTAAATCTCGCTGATTGAAATACAACTTGTTTACTCCTTTCTTGTTATTTTGACATTATCTCCCACAATTTACACATGAATCCACGTTAATACAGCGAGAAGTGACTGATTGAAAAACACTGTTTTCAGTTGTTCTCCGTGATATTGACATTTAGTCCCACAATTTACACATGAATCCACGTTAATACAGCTAAAAAATACTGATTGAAATGCACCTTTTTTACTTTTTCACAGTGATATTGACGTTCATTCCCACAATTTGCACATAAGTCCACGTTAATACAGGTAAAGCTGAGTGAATGAAATGCACCCTTTTTACTTGTTTTCTGTGATATTAACATTCATTCCCACAATTTAAACATGAATCCACCTTAATACCGCTAAATCTCATTGATTGAAATACAACTTTTTCACTCCTTTCCCCTTATCTTGACATTCACTCCCACAATGTACACATGAATCCACGTTAATACAGTGAAAAGCGACTCATTGAAATACACTGTTTTTAGTTGTTCTCCGTGATATTGACATTTAGTCCCACAATTTACACATGAATCCGCAATAATACAGCCAAAAGATACTGATTGAAATGCACCTTTTTTACTGGTTCACAGTGATATTGATGTTCATTCCCACAATTTACACATAAGTCCACGTTAATACAGGTAAAGCTGACTGATTGAAATGCACCCTTTTTACTTGTTTTCCGTGATATTAATATTGATTCCCACAATTTAAACATGAACCCACTTTAATACAGCTAAATCTCGCTGATTGAAATACAACTTTTTTACTCCTTTCTTTTTATTTTGACATTCTCTCCCACAATTTACACATGAATCGACGTTAATAAAGCGAGAAGTGACTGATTGAAAAACACTGTTTTCAGTTGTTCTCCGTGATATTGACATTTAGTCCCAGAATTTACACATGAATCCACGTTAATACAGCTAAAAAATACTGATAGAAATACACATTTTTTATATTTTCACAGTGATATTGACGTTCATTCCCACAAGTTACACATAAGTCCACGTTAATACAGGTAAAGCTGACTGATGGAAATGCACCCTTTTTACTTGTTTTCCGTCATATTAACATCCATTCCCGCAATTTACTCATGAATCAACGCTAATACAGCTAAGATTCACTGATTGAAAAAACCCTTTTTCCTTTTTCACAGTGATATTGACATTCATTCCCACAATTTACACATACGTCCAGGTTAATACAGATATAACGGACTGATTGAAATGCACCCTTTTTACTTGTTTTCCGTGATATTAACATTCATTCCCACAAATTGAACATGAATTCACCTTAGTACAGCTAAATCTCGCTGATTGCAATACAACGTTTTTACTCCCTTCTTGTTATTTTGACATTCTCTCCCACAATTTACACATGAATCCACGTTAATACAGCGAGGAATGACTGATCGAAAACACTGTTTTCAGTTGTTCTCCGTGATATTGACATTTAGTCCCAGAATTTACACATGAATCCACGTTAATACAGCTAAAAAATACTGATAGAAATACACATTTTTTATATTTTCACAGTGATATTGACGTTCATTCCCACAAGTTACACATAAGTCCACGTTAATACAGGTAAAGCTGACTGATTGAAATGCACCCCTTTTACTTGTTTTCCGTCATATTAACATCCATTCCCACAATTTACTCATGAATCAACGCTAATACAGCTAAGATTCACTGATTGAAAAAACCCTTTTTACTTTTTCACAGTGATATTGACATTCACACCCACAATTTACACATGAATCCACGTTAATACAGCTGAAAAATACTGATTGAAATACACCTTTTTTATATTTTCACAGTGATATTGACGTTCATTCCCACAAATTACACATAAGGCCACGTTAATACAGGTGAGGCTGACTGATTGAAATGCACCCTTTTTACTTGTTTTCTGTGATATTTACATTCATTCCCACAAATTAAACATGAATCCACCTTAGTACAGCTAAATCTCGCTGATTGAAATACAACTTTTTTACTCCTTTCTTTTTATTTTGACATTCTCTCCCACAATTTACACATGAATCGACGTTAACAAAGCGAGAAGTGACTGATTGAAAAACACTATTTTCAGTTGTTCTCCGTGATATTGACATTTAGTCCCAGAATTTACACATGAATCCACGTTAATACAGCTAAAAAATACTGATTGAAATACACATTTTTTATATTTTCACAGTGATATTGACGTTCATTCCCACAAGTTACACATCAGTCCACGTAATACAGGTAAAGCTGACTGATTGAAATGCACCCTTTTTACTTGTTTTCCGTCATATTAACATCCATTCCCACAATTTACTCATGAATCAACGCTAATACAGCTAAGATTCACTGATTGAAAAAACCCTTTTTACTTTTTCACAGTGATATTGACATTCATTCCTACAATTTACACATACGTCCAGGTTAATACAGGTATAACGGACTGATTGAAATGCACCCTTTTTACTTGTTTTCCGTGATATTAACATTCATTCCCACAAATTGAACATGAATCCACCTTAGTACAGCTAAATCTCGCTGATTGAAATACAACGTTTTTACTTCCTTCTTGTTATTTTGACATTCTCTCCCACAATTTACACATGAATCCACGTTAATACAGCGAGGAATGACTGATCGAAAACACTGTTTTCAGTTGTTCTCCGTGATATTGACATTTAGTCCACAATTTACACATGAATCCAAGTTAATACCGCTAAAAAATACTAACTGAAATACACCTTTTTTATATTTTCACAGTGATATTGACATTCATTTCCACAATTTACACATAAGTCCACGTTATTACAGGTAAAGTTGACTGATTGAAATGCACCCTTTTTACTTGATTTCCGTCATATTAACATCCATTCCCACAATTTACTCATGAATCAACGCTAATACAGCTAAGATTCACTGATTGAAAAAACCCTTTTTACTTTTTCACAGTGATATTGACATTCACACCCACAATTTACACATGAATCCACGTTAATACAGCTGAAAAATACTGATTGAAATACACCTTTTTTATATTTTCACAGTGATATTGACGTTCATTCCCACAAATTACACATAAGGCCACGTTAATACAGGTAAGGCTGACTGATTGAAATGCACCCTTTTTACTTGTTTTCTGTGATATTTACATTCATTCCCACAAATTAAACATGAATCCACCTTAGTACAGCTAAATCTCGCCGATTGAAATACAACGTTTTTACTCCCTTCTTGTTATTTTGACATTCTCTCCGACAATTTACACATGAATCCACGTTAATACAGCGAGGAATGACTGATCGAAAACACTGTTTTCAGTTGTTCTCCGTGATATTGACATTTAGTCCACAATTTACACATGAATCCAAGTTAATACCGCTAAAAAATTCTAACTGAAATACACCTTTTTTATATTTTCACAGTGATATTGACATTCATTTCCACAATTTACACATAAGTCCACGTTAATACAGGTAAAGTTGACTGATTGAAATGCACCCTTTTTACTTGTTTTCCGTCATATTAATATCCATTCCCACAATTTACAAATGAATCAGCGCTAACACAGCTAAGACTCACTGACTGAAACACACCTTTTTTACTTTTCCACAGTGATTTTAACGTTCATTCCCACCATTTACACATGAATCAACATTAATACAGCTAAAACTGACTGAGTGAAATAAACCTTTTTTACTTGTTTTCAGTGATATTAATTTTCACTCCCACAATTTACACATAAATCCATGTTAATACAGGTAAAAAATACTGATTAGAATACACCTTTTTTACTTTTTCACATTGATATTGACATTCATTCCCACATTTTACACATTCGTCCAGGTTCATACAGGTAAAACTGACTGATTGAAATTCATCCTTTTTACTTGTTTTCAGTGATATTAACATTCATTCCCACAATTTAAACGTGATTCGACCTTAATACAGCTAAATCTCACTGATTGAAATACAAATTGTTTACTCCTTTCCCGTTATATTGAAATTCACTCCCACAATTTACACATGAATCCATGTTAATACAGCGAAAAGTGACTGATTGAAAAACACTCCGTGATTCCCACAATTTAAACATGAACCCACTTCAATACAGCTAAATCTCACTGCTTGAAATACAAATTGTTTACTCCTTTCCCGTTATATTGAAATTCACTCCCACAATTTACACATGAATCCATGTTAATACAGCGAAAAGTGACTGATTGAAAAACACTCCGTGATTCCCACAATTTAAACATGAACCCACTTCAATACAGCTAAATCTCACTGATTTAAATACAACTTTTTTACTCCTTTCCCGTTATATTGACATTCACTCCCACAATTTACACATGAATCCACGTTAAAACAGCTAAAAAATACTGACTGAAATGCACTTTTTTATATTTTCACAGTGATATTGACGTTCATTCCCACAATTTACACATACGTCCAGGTTAATACAGTTAAAACGGACTGATTGAAATGCACCCTTTTTATTTGTTTTCCGTCATATTAACATCCATTCCCACAATTTATAAATGAATCAACGCTAATACAGCTAAGACTCACTGACTGAAACACACCTTTTTTACTTTTTCACCTTGATATTGACATTCATTCCCACATTTTACACATACGTCCAGGTTAATAGAGGTAAAACTGACTGATTGAAATTCATCCTTTTTACTTCTTTTCAGTGATATTAACATTCATTCCCACAATTTCAACATGACTCGACCTTAATACTGCTAAATCTCATTGATTGAAATATAAATTGTTTACTCCTCTCCCGTTATATTGAAATTCACTCCCATAATTTACACACGAATCCATGTTAATACAGCGAAAAGTGACTGATTGAAAAACACTCCGTGATTCCCACAATATAAACATGAACCCACTCTAATACAGCTAAATCTCACTGATTGAAATAGAACTTTCTTACTCCTTTCCCGTTATATTGACATTCACACCCACAATTTACACATGAATCCACGTTAATACAGCTGAAAAAGACTGATTGAAATACACCTTTTTTATATTTTCACAGTGATATTGATGTTCATTCCCACAAATTACACATAAGGCCACGTTAATACAGGTAAAGCTGACTGATTAAAATGAACCCTTTTTACTTGTTTTTTGTGATATTAACATTCATTCCCACAAATTAAACATGAATCCACCTTAGTACAGCTAAATCTCGCTGATTGAAATACAACGTTTTTACTCCTTTCTTTTTATTTTGACATTCTCTCCCACAATTTACACATCAATCGACGTTAATAAAGCGGGAAGTGACTGATTGAAAAACACTGTTTTCAGTTGTTCTCCGTGGTATTGATATTTAGTCCCAGAATTTACACATGAATCCACGTTAATACAGCTAAAAAATATTGATTGAAATACACCATTTTTACTTTTTCAAAA
The DNA here is from genome assembly GCA_013076295.1 of Sanderia malayensis. Classification (NCBI taxonomy): domain Eukaryota; kingdom Metazoa; phylum Cnidaria; class Scyphozoa; order Semaeostomeae; family Pelagiidae; genus Sanderia; species Sanderia malayensis. The sequence goes on along the minus strand of RQOL01000667.1, from coordinate 33,082 downwards.
TGATATTGACATTCATTCCCACAAATTACACATGATTCCACGTTAATAAAGCGAATAGTGACTGATTGAATTTCACTGTTTTTAGTTGTTCTCCGTGATATTGCCATTTATTCCCACAATTTACCTATGCATCCACGTTAATACAGCTAAAAATACTGATTGAAATAACCTTTTTTACTTTTTCAGAGTGATAATGACATTCATTCCCACAATTTACACATAAGTCCAGGTTAATACAAGTACAACGGACTCATTGAAATGCACCCTTTTTACTTATTTTCCGTGATATTAACATTCATTCCCACAATTTAAACATGAATCCACCTTAGTACAGATAAATCCCGGTGATTGAAATACAACTTTTTTACTCCTTTCTTGTTATTTGGACATTCTCTCCCATAATTTACACATGAATCCACGTTAATACAGTGAAAAGCGACTGATTGAATTACATTGTTTTTAGTTGTTCTCCGTGATATTGAGGGCTATTCACAGAATTTACCTATGCATCCCCGTTAATACAGCTAAAAATACGGATGGAAATAACCTTTTTTAACTTTTTCACAGCGATATTAACATTCAGTCCTACAATTTACACATCCGTCCAGGTTAATACAGATAAAACGGACTGATTGAAATGCACCCTTCTTACTTGTTTTCCGTGATATTAACATTCATTCCCACAAATTGAACATGAATCCACCTTAGTACAGCTAAATCTCGCTGATTGAAATACAACTTTTTTACTGCTTTCCCTTTATATTGACATTCACTCCCACAATTTACAAATGAATCCACGTTAATACAGCGAAAAGTGACTGATTGAATTACACTGTTTTAGTTGTTTTCCGTGATATTAACATTCATTCGCACAAATTGAATATGGATCCATCTTAATTCCGCTAAATCTCATTGATTGAAGTACAACTTTTTTACTCCTTTCCCCTTATATTGACATTCACTTCCACAATTTACACATGAATCCACGTTAATACAGCAAAAAGTGATTGATTGAATTACACTGTTTTTAGTTGTTCTCCGTGATATTGACATTTATTCCCACAATTTACACATACGTCCAGGTTAATACAGGTAAAACGGACTGATTGAAATGCACCCTTTTTACTTGTTTTCCGTGATATTAACATTCATTCCCACAAGTTGAACATGAATCCACCTTAGTACAGCTAAATCTCGCTGATTGAAATACAACTTTTTTACTCCCTTCTGGTTATTTTGACATTATCTCCCACAATTTACACATGAATCCACGTTAATACAGTGAAAAGCGACTGATTGAATTACATTGTTTTTAGTTGTTCTCCGTGATATTGACGGCTATTCCCAAAATTTACCTATGCATCCCCCTTAATACAGCTAAAAATACGGATTGAAATAACCTTTTTTAACTTTTTCACAGTGATATTAACATTCAGTAATACAATTTACACATCCGTCCAGGTTAATACAGGTAAAACGGACTGATTGAAATGCACCCTTTTTACCTGTTTTCCGTGATATTAACATTCATTCCCACAAATTGGACATGAATCCACCTTAGTACAGCTAAATCTCGCTGATTGAAATACAACTTTTTTACTCCTTTCTTTTTATTTAGACATTCTCCCCACAATTTACACATAAATCGACGTTAATAAAGCGAGAAGTGACTGATTTAAAAACACTGTTTTCAGTTGTTCTCCGTGATGTTGACATTTAGTCCCACAATTTACACATGAATCCACGTTAATACAGCTAAAAAATTCTCATTGAAATACACCTTTTTTACTTTTTCAAAATGATATTGACATTCATTCCCTCAAATTACACATACGTCCATGTTAATACAGGTAAAGCTGACTGATTGAAATGCACCCTTTTTACTTGTTTTCCGTGATATTTATATTCATTCCCACAATTTAAACATGAACCCACTTTAATACAGCTAAATCTCACTGATTGAAATACAACTTTTTCACTCCTTTCCCCTTTATTGACATTCACTCCCACAATTTACACATGAATCCACGTTAATACAGTGAAAAGTGACTGATTGAATTACACTGTTTTTAGTTGTTCTCCGTGATATTGACGGCTATTCCCAAAATTTACCTATGCATCCCCGTTAATACAGCTAAAAATACTGATTGAAATAACCTTTTTTATCTTTTCACAGTGATATTAACATTCAGTCCCACAATCTACACATCCGCCCAGGTTAATACAGGTAAAACGGACTGATTGAAATGCACCCTTTTTACTTGTTTTCCGTGATATTAACATTCATTCCCACAAATTGAACATGAATCCAGCTTAGTACAGCTAAATTTCGCTGATTGAAATACAACTTTTTTACTCCTTTCTTGTTATTTTGACATTATCTCCCACAATTTACACATGAATCCACGTTAATACAGCGAGAAGTGACTGATTGAAAAACACTGTTTTCAGTTGTTCTCCGTGATATTGACATTTAGTCCCACAATTTACACATGAATCCACGTTAATACAGCTAAAAAATACTGATTGAAATACACCTTTTTTACTTTTTCACAGTGATATTGACGTTCATTCCCACAATTTGCACATAAGTCCACGTTAATACAGGTAAAGCTGAGTGAATGAAATGCACCCTTTTTACTTGTTTTCTGTGATATTAACATTCATTCCCACAATTTAAACATGAATCCACCTTAATACCGCTAAATCTCATTGATTGAAATACAACTTTTTCACTCCTTTCCCCTTATCTTGACATTCACTCCCACAATGTACACATGAATCCACGCTAATACAGTGAAAAGCGACTGATTGAATTACATTGTTTTTAGTTGTTCTCCGTGATATTGACGGCTATTCCCAAAGTTTACCTATGCATCCCCGTTAATACAGCTAAAAATACGGATTGAAATAACCTTTTTTACTTTTTCACAGTGATATTAACATTCAGTCCCACAATTTACACATCCGTCCATGTTAATACAGGTAAAACGGACTGATTGAAATGCACCCTTTTTACTTGTTTTCCGTGATATTAACATTCATTCCCACAAATTGGACATGAATCCACCTTAGTACAGCTAAATCTCGCTGATTGAAATACAACTTTTTTACTCCTTTCTTTTTATTTAGACATTCTCTCCCACAATTTACACATGAAACGACGTTAATAAAGCGCGAAGTGACTGATTGAAAAACACTGTATTCAGTTGTTCTCCGTGATATTGACATTTAGTCCCAGAATTAACACATGAATCCACGTTAATACAGCTAAAAAATACTGATTGAAATACACCTTTTTCACTTTTTCAAAATGATATTGACATTCATTCCCACAAATTACACATGATTCCACGTTAATAAAGCGAATAGTGACTGATTGAGTTACACTGTTTTTAGTTGTTCTCCGTGATATTGACATTTATTCCCACAATTTACCTATGCATCCACGTTAATACAGCTAAAAATACTGATTGAAATAACCTTTTTTACTTTTTCAGAGTGATAATGACATTCATTCCCACAATTTACACATAAGTCCAGGTTAATACAAGTACAACGGACTCATTGAAATGCACCCTTTTTACTTATTTTCCGTGATATTAACATTCATTCCCACAATTTAAACAGGAATCCACCTTAGTACAGATAAATCCCGGTGATTGAAATACAACTTTTTTACTCCTTTCTTGTTATTTGGACATTCTCTCCCATAATTTACACATGAATCCACGTTAATACAGTGAAAAGCGACTGATTGAATTACATTGTTTTTAGTTGTTCTCTGTGATATTGACGGCTATTCCCAAAATTTACCTATGCATCCCCGTTAATACAGCTAAAAATACGGATGGAAATAACCTTTTTTAACTTTTTCACAGTGATATTAACATTCAGTCCTACAATTTACACATCCGTCCAGATTAATACAGGTAAAACGGACTGATTGAAATGCACCCTTCTTACTTGTTTTCCGTGATATTAACATTCATTCCCACAAATTGAACATGAATCCACCTTAGTACAGCTAAATCTCGCTGATTGAAATACAACTTTTTTACTCCTTTCTTGTTATTTTGACATTATCTCCCACAATTTACACATGAATCCACGTTAATACAGCGAGAAGTGACTGATTGAAAAACACTGTTTTCAGTTGTTCTCCGTGATATTGACATTTAGTCCCACAATTTACACATGAATCCACGTTAATACAGCTAAAAAATACTGATTGAAATGCACCTTTTTTACTTTTTCACAGTGATATTGACGTTCATTCCCACAATTTGCACATAAGTCCACGTTAATACAGGTAAAGCTGAGTGAATGAAATGCACCCTTTTTACTTGTTTTCTGTGATATTAACATTCATTCCCACAATTTAAACATGAATCCACCTTAATACCGCTAAATCTCATTGATTGAAATACAACTTTTTCACTCCTTTCCCCTTATCTTGACATTCACTCCCACAATGTACACATGAATCCACGTTAATACAGTGAAAAGCGACTGATTGAATTACATTGTTTTTAGTTGTTCTCCGTGATATTGACGGCTATTCTAAAAATTTACCTATGCATCCCCGTTAATACAGCTAAAAATACGGATTGAAATAACCTTTTTTACTTTTTCACAGTGATATTAACATTCAGTCCCACAATTTACACATCCGTCCAGGTTAATACAGGTAAAACGGACTGATTGAAATGCACCCTTTTTACTTGTTTTCCGTGATATTAACATTCATTCCCACAAATTGTACATGAATCCACCTTAGTACAGCTAAATCTCGCTGATTGAAATACAACTTTTTTACTCCTTTCTTTTTATTTAGACATTCTCTCCCACAATTAACACATGAATCGACGTTAATAAAGCGAGAAGTGACTGATTGAAAAACACTGTATTCAGTTGTTCTCCGTGATATTGACATTTAGTCCCAGAATTTACACATGAATCCACGTTAATACAGCTAAAAAATACTGATTGAAATACACCTTTTTTACTTTTTCAAAATGATATTGACATTCATTCCCACAAATTACACATGATTCCACGTTAGTAAAGCGAAAAGTGACTGATTGAATTACACTGTTTTTAGTTGTTCACCGTGATATTGACATTTATTCCACAATTTACCTATGCATCCACGTTAATACAGCTAAAAAATACTGATTGAAATACACCTTTTTTACTTTTTCACAGTGATATTGACGTTCATTCCCACAATTTGCACATACGTCCACGTTAATACAGGTAAAGCTGAGTGAATGAAATGCACCCATTTTACTTGTTTTCTGTGATATTAACATTCATTCCCACAATTTAAACATGAATCCACCTTAATACCGCTAAATCTCATTGATTGAAATACAACTTTTTCACTCCTTTCCCCTTATCTTAACATTCACTCCCACAATGTACACATGAATCCACGTTAATACAGTGAAAAGCGACTGATTGAATTACATTGTTTTTAGTTGTTCTCCGTGATATTGACGGCTATTCCCAAAATTTACCTATGCATCCCCGTTAATACAGCTAAAAATACGGATTGAAATAACCTTTTTTAACTTTTTCACAGTGATATTAACATTCAGTAATACAATTTACACATCCGTCCCGGTTAATACAGGTAAAACGGACTGATCGAAATGCACCCTTCTTACTTGTTTTCCGTGATATTAACATTCATTCCCACAAATTGAACATGAATCCACCTTAGTACAGCTAAATCTCGCTGATTGAAATACAACTTTTTTACTGCTTTCCCTTTATATTGACATTCACTCCCACAATTTACAAATGAATCCACGTTAATACAGCGAAAAGTGACTGATTGAATTACACTGTTTTAGTTGTTTTCCGTGATATTAACATTCATTCGCACAAATTGAATATGGATCCATCTTAATACCGCTAAATCTCATTGATTGAAGTACAACTTTTTTACTCCTTTCCCCTTATATTGACATTCACTTCCACAATTTACACATGAATCCACGTTAATACAGCAAAAAGTGATTGATTGAATTACACTGTTTTTAGTTGTTCTCCGTGATATTGACATTTATTCCCACAATTTGCCTGTGCATCCACGTTAATACAGCTAAAAATACTGATTGAAATAACCCTTTTTACTTTTTCACAGTGATATTGACATTCATTCCCACAATTTACACATACGTCCATGTTAATACGGGTAAAACGGACTGATTGAAATGCACCCTTTTTACTTGTTTTCCGTGATATTATCATTCATTCCCACAAATTGAACATGAATCCAGCTTAGTACAGCTAAGTTTCGCTGATTGAAATACAACTTTTTTACTCCTTTCTTGTTATTTTGACATTATTTCCCACACTTTACACATGAATCCACGTTAATACAGCGAGAAATGACTGATTGAAAAACACTGTTTTCAGTTGTTCTCCGTGATATTGACATTTAGTCCCACAATTTACACATGAATCCACGTTAATACAGCTAAAAAATACTGATTGAAATACACCTTTTTTACTTTTTCACAGTGATATTGACATTCATTCCCACAATTTGCCTGTGCATCCACGTTAATACAGCTAAAAATACTGATTGAAATAACCCTTTTTACTTTTTCACAGTGATATTGACATTCATTCCCACAATTTACACATACGTCCATGTTAATACGGGTAAAACGGACTGATTGAAATGCACCCTTTTTACTTGTTTTCTGTGATATTAACATTCATTCCCACAATTTAAAAATGAATCCACCTTAGTACAGATAAATCCCGGTGATTGAAATACAACTTTTTTACTCCTTTCTTGTTATTTGGACATTCTCTCCCATAATTTACACATGAATCCACGTTAATACAGTGAAAAGCGACTGATTGAATTACATTGTTTTTAGTTGTTCTCTGTGATATTGACGGCTATTCCCAAAATTTACCTATGCATCCCCGTTAATACAGCTAAAAATACGGATGGAAATAACCTTTTTTAACTTTTGCACAGTGATATTAACATTCAGTCCTACAATTTACACATCCGTCCAGATTAATACAGGTAAAACGGACTGATTGAAATGCACCCTTCTTACTTGTTTTCCGTGATATTAACATTCATTCCCACAAATTGAACATGAATCCACCTTAGTACAGCTAAATCTCGCTGATTGAAATACAACTTTTTTACTCCTTTCTTGTTATTTTGACATTATCTCCCACAATTTACACATGAATCCACGTTAATACAGCGAGAAGTGACTGATTGAAAAACACTGTTTTCAGTTGTTCTCCGTGATATTGACATTTAGTCCCACAATTTACACATGAATCCACGTTAATACAGCTAAAAAATACTGATTGAAATGCACCTTTTTTACTTTTTCAAAATGATATTGACATTCATTCCCACAAATTACACATGATTCCACGTTAGTAAAGCGAAAAGTGACTGATTGAATTACACTGTTTTTAGTTGTTCACCGTGATATTGACATTTATTCCACAATTTACCTATGCATCCACGTTAATACAGCTAAAAAATACTGATTGAAATACACCTTTTTTACTTTTTCACAGTGATATTGACGTTCATTCCCACAATTTGCACATAAGTCCACGTTAATACAGGTAAAGCTGAGTGAATGAAATGCACCCATTTTACTTGTTTTCTGTGATATTAACATTCATTCCCACAATTTAAACATGAATCCACCTTAATACCGCTAAATCTCATTGATTGAAATACAACTTTTTCACTCCTTTCCCCTTATCTTGACATTCACTCCCACAATGTACACATGAATCCACGTTAATACAGTGAAAAGCGACTGATTGAATTACATTGTTTTTAGTTGTTCTCCGTGATATTGACGGCTATTCCCAAAATTTACCTATGCATCCCCGTTAATACAGCTAAAAATACGGATTGAAATAACCTTTTTTACTTTTTCACAGTGATAATGACATTCATTCCCACAATTTACACATAAGTCCAGGTTAATACAGGTAAAACGGACTGATTGAAAAGCACCCTTTTTACTTGTTTTCCGTGATATTAACATTCATTCCCACAAATTGAACATGAATCCAGCTTAGTACAGCTAAATTTCGCTGATTGAAATACAACTTTTTACTCCTTTCTTGTTATTTTGACATTATCTCCCACAATTTACACATGAATCCACGTTAATACAGCGAGAAGTGACTGATTGAAAAACACTGTTTTCAGTTGTTCTCCGTGATATTGACATTTAGTCCCACAATTTACACACGAATCCACGTTAATACAGCTAAAAAATACTGATTGAAATACACCTTTTTTACTTTTTCAAAATGATATTGACATTCATTCCCACAAATTACACATGATTCCACGTTAATAAAGCGAAAAGTGACTGATTGAATTACACTGTTTTTAGTTGTTCTCCGTGATATTGACATTTATTCCCACAATTTACCTATGCATCCACGTTAATACAGCTAAAAATACTGATTGAAATAACCTTTTTTACTTTTTCAGAGTGATAATGACATTCATTCCCACAATTTACACATAAGTCCAGGCTAATACAAGTACAACGGACTCATTGAAATGCACCCTTTTTACTTATTTTCCGTGATATTAACACTCATTCCCACAATTTAAACATCAATCCACCTTAGTACACATAAATCCCGGTGATTGAAATACAACTTTTTTACTCCTTTCTTGTTATTTGGACATTCTCTCCCATAATTTACACATGAATCCACGTTAATACAGCGAGAAATGACTGATTGAAAAAAAAGTTTTCAGTTGTTCTCCGTGATATTGACATTTAGTCCCACAATTTACACATGAATCCACGTTAATACAGCTAAAAATACTGATTGAAATACACCTTTTTTATATTTTCACAGTGATATTGACGTTCATTCCCACAAGCTACACATAAGTCCACGTTAATACAGGTAAAGCTGACTGATTGAAATGCACCCTTTTTACTTGTTTTCCGTCATATTAACATCCATTCCCCCAATTTAAACATGAATCCACCTTAGTACACCTAAACTTCGCTGATTGAAATACAACATTTTTACTCCTTTCTTGTTATTTTGAAATTATCTCCAACAACTTACACATGAATCCACGTTAATACAGCGAGAAGTGACCGATTGAAAAACACTGTTTTCAGTTGTTCTCCGTGATATTGACATTTAGTCCCACAATTTACACATGAATCCACGTCAATACAGCTAAAAAATACTGATTGAAATACACCTTTTTTACTTTTTCACAGTGATATTGACGTTCATTCCCACAATTTACACATCCGTCCAGGTTAATACAGGTAAAACGGAATGATTCAATTGCACCCTTTTTACTTGTTTTCCGTGATATTAACATTCATTCCCACAAATTGGACATGAATCCACCTTATAACAGCTAAATCTCGCTGATTGAAATACAACTTTTTTACTCCTTTCTTTTTATTTAGACATTCTCTCCCACAATTTACATATGAATCGACGTTAATAAGGCGAGAAGTGACTGATTGAAAAACACTGTTTTCAGTTGTTCTCCGTGATATTGACATTTAGTCCCAGAATTTACACATGAATCCACGTTAATACAGCTAAAAATACGGATTGAAATAACCTTTTTTAACTTTTTCACAGTGATATTAACATTCAGTAATACAATTTACACATCCATCCAGGTTAATACAGGTAAAACGGACTGATTGAAATGCACCCTTCTTACTTGTTTTCCGTGATATTAACATTCATTCCCACAAATTGAACATGATTCCACCTTAGTACAGCTAAATCTCGCTGATTGAAAAACAACTTTTTTACTGCTTTCCCTTTATACTGACATTCACTCCCACAATTTACAAATGAATCCACGTTAATACAGCGAAAAGTGACTAATTGAATTACACTGTTTTAGTTGTTTTCCGTGATATTAACATTCATTCGCACAAATTGATTATGGATCCATCTTAATACCGCTAAATCTCATTGATTGAAGTACAACTTTTTTACTCCTTTCCCCTTATATTGACATTCACTTCCACAATTTACACATGAATCCACGTTAATACAGCAAAAAGTGATTTAATTGAATTACACTGATTTTAGTTGTTCTTCGTGATATTGACATTTATTCCCACAATTTACCTGTGCATCCACGTTAATACAGCTAAAAATACTGATTGAAATAACCCTTTTTCCTTTTCACAGTGATATTGACATTCATTCCCACAATTTACACATACGTCCAGGTTAATACAGGTAAAACGGACTGATTGAAATGCACCCTTTTTACTTGTTTTCCGTGATATTAACATTCATTCCCACAAATTGAACATGAATCCACCTTAGTGCAGATAAATCTCACTGATTGAAATACAACTTTTTCACTCCTTTCCCCTTATATTGACATTCACTCCCACAATGT
>RQOL01000667.1:0-22541 GCA_013076295.1 Sanderia malayensis | reverse complement strand
TATTTTTGCTGTATAACGTGGATTCATGTGTAATTGTGGGAGATAATGTCAAAATAACAAGAAGGGTAAAAATGTTGTATTTCAATCAGCGAAATTTAGCAGTAACTAAGGTGGATTCATGTTTAATTGTGGGAATGAATGTTAATAATCACGGAAAACAAGTAAAAAGGGTGCATTTCAATGAGTCCGTTTACCTGTATTAACCTGACGTATGTGTAGATTGTGGGACTGAATGTCAATATCACTGTGAAAAAGTAAAAAAGGTGTATTTCAATCAGTATTTTTTAGCTGTATTAACGTGAATTCATGTGTAAATTGTGGGACTAAATGTCAATATCACGGAGAACAACTGAAAACAGTGTTTCAATCAGTCACTTCTCGCTTTATTAACGTCGATTCATGTGTAAATTGTGGGAGAGAATGTCAAATAAAAAGAAGGAGTAAAAAAATTGTATTCAATCAGCGAGATTTAGCTGTACTAAGGTGGATTCATGTTCAATTTGTGGAATGAATGTTAATATCACGGAAAACAAGTAAAAAGGGTGCATTTCAATCAGTCCGTTTTACCTGTATTAACCTAGACGTATGTGTAAATTGTGGGACTGAATGTTAATATCACTGTGAAAAAGTAAAAAAGGTTATTTCAATCAGTATTTTTAGCTGTATTAACGGGGATGCATAGGTAAATTTTGGGAATAGCCGTCAATATCACGGAGAACAACTAAAACAGTGTAATTCAATCCGTCTCTTTTCGCTGTATTAACGTGGATTCATGTGTAAATTGGGGAGTGAATGTCAATATAAGGGGAAAGGAGTGAAAAAGTTGTATTTCAATCAATGAGATTTAGCGTATTAAGGTGGATTCATGTTTAAATTGTGGGAATGAATGTTAATATCACGGAAAACAAGCAAGAAGGGTGCATTTCAATCAGTCCATTTTACCTGTATTAACGTGGACTTTTGTGTAAATTGTGGGAATGAACGTCAATATCACTGTGAAAAAGTAAAAAAGGTGTATTTCAATCAGTATTTTTTAGCTGTATTAACGTGGATTCATGTGTAAATTGTGGGACTAAATGTCAATATCACGGAGAACAACTGAAAACAGTGTTTTTCAATCAGTCACTTCTCGATGTATTAACGTGGATTCCTGTGTAAATTGTGGGAATAAATATCACTATCAGGGAGAACAACTAAAAACAGTGTATTTCAATCAGTCAGGTTTCGGTGAATTAACTTGGATTCAGGTGTAAATTGTGGGAATGAATGTTAATATCACGGAAAACAAGCAAAAGGTGTGGCATTTCAATCAGTCCGTTTTACCTGTATTAACGTGGACTTATGTGTAAATTGTGGGAATGAACGTCAATATCACTGTGAAAAAGTAAAAAAGGTGTATTTCAATCAGTATTTTTAGCTGTATTAACGGGGATGCATAGGTAAATTTTGGGAATAGCCGTCAATATCACGGAGAACAACTAAAACAGTGTAATTCAATCCGTCTCTTTTCGCTGTATTAACGTGGATTCATGTGTAAATTGTGGGAATAAATATCACTATCAGGGAGAACAACTAAAAACAGTGTATTTCAATCAGTCAGGTTTCGGTGAATTAACGTGGATTCAGGTGTAAATTGTGGGAATGAATGTAAATATCACGGAAAACAAGTAAAAAGGGTGCATTTCAATCAGTCAGCTTTACCTGTATTAACGTGGACTTATGTGTAAATTGTGGGAATGAACGTCAATATCACTGTGAACCAGTAAAAAAAGTGTATTTTAATCAGTATTTTTTAGCTGTATTAATGCGGATTCATGTGTAAATTGTGGGACTAAATATCAATATCACGGAGAACAACTGAAAACAGTGTTTTTCAATCAGTCACTTCTCGCTGTATTAACGTGGATTCATGTGTAAATTGTGGGAGAGAATGTCAAAATAACAAGAAAGGAGTAAAAAAGTTTTATTTCAATCAGCGAGATTTAGCTGTACTAAGGTGGATTCATGTTTAAATTGTGGGAATGAATGTTAATATCACGGAAAACAAGTAAAAAGGGTGCATTACAATCAGTCCGTTTTACTGTATTAACCTGGACGTATGTGTAAATGTGGGAATGAATGTCAATATCACTGTAAAGAAATAAAAAAGGTTATTTCAATCAGTATTTTTAGCTGTATTAACGGGGATGAATAGGTAATTTTTGGGAATAACCCTTAACATCACGGAGAACATCTAAAAACAGTGTAATTCAATCAGTCCCTTTTCGCTGTATCTTCGTGGATTCGTGTGTAAATTGTGGGAGTGAATGTCAATATAAGGGGAAAGGAGTAAAAAAGTCGTATTCCAATCAATGAATTTACGGTATTAAGTGGATTCATGTTTAAATTGTGGGAATGAATGTTAATATCACAGAAAACAAGTAAAAAGGGTGCATTTCAATCAGTCAGCTTTACCTGTATTAACGTGGACTTATGTGTAAATTGTGGGAATGAACGTCAATTTCACTGTGAAAAAGTAAAAAAGGTGTATTTCAATCAGTATTTTTTAGCTGTATTAGCGTGGATTCATGTGTAAATTGTGGGACTAAATGTCAATATCACGGAGAACAACTGAAAACAGTGTTTTTCAATCAGTCACTTCTCGCTGTATTAACGTGGATTCATGTGTAAATTGTGGGAGAGAATGTCAAAATAAAAAGAAAGGAGTAAAAAGTTGTATTTCAATCAGCGAGATTTAGCTGTACTAAGGTGGATTCATGTTCAATTTGTGGGAGTGAATGTCAATATCACGGAGAACAACTGAAAACAGTGTTTTTCAATCAGTCACTTCTCGATGTATTAACGTGGATTCCTGTGTAAATTGTGGGAATAAATATCATTATCAGGGAGAACAACTAAAAACAGTGTATTTCAATCAGTCAGGTTTCGGTGAATTAACGTGGATTCAGGTGTAAATTGTGGGAATGAATGTTAATATCACGGAAAACAAGCAAAAAGGGGTGCATTTCAAATCAGTCCGTTTACCTGTATTAACTGACTTATGTGTAAATTGTGGGAATGAACGTCAATATCACTGTGAAAAAGTAAAAAAGGTGTATTTCAATCAGTATTTTTAGCTGTATTAACGGGGATGCATAGGTAAATTTTGGGAATAGCCGTCAATATCACGGAGAACAACTAAAACAGTGTAATTCAATCCGTCTCTTTTCGCTGTATTAACGTGGATTCATGTGTAAATTGTGGGAATAAATATCACTATCAGGGAGAACAACTAAAAACAGTGTATTTCAATCAGTCAGGTTTCGGTGAATTAACGTGGATTCAGGTGTAAATTGTGGGAATGAATGTTAATATCACGGAAAACAAGTAAAAAGGGTGCATTTCAATCAGTCAGCTTTACCTGTATTAACGTGGATTTATGTGTAAATTGTGGAGAATAACAGTCAATATCACTGTGAACCAGTAAAAAAGGTGTATTTTAATCAGTATTTTTTAGCTGTATTAATGCGGATTCATGTGTAAATTGTGGGACTAAATATCAATATCACGGAGAACAACTGAAAACAGTGTTTTTCAATCAGTCACTTCTCGCTGTATTAACGTGGATTCATGTGTAAATTGTGGGAGAGAATGTCAAAATAACAAGAAAGGAGTAAAAAAGTTTTATTTCAATCAGCGAGATTTAGCTGTACTAAGGTGGATTCATGTTTAAATTGTGGGAATGAATGTTAATATCACGGAAAACAAGTAAAAAGGGTGCATTACAATCAGTCCGTTTTACCTGTATTAACCTGGACGTATGTGTAAATTGTGGGAATGAATGTCAATATCACTGTAAAGAAATAAAAAAGGTTATTTCAATCAGTATTTTTAGCTGTATTAACGGGGATGAATAGGTAATTTTTGGGAATAACCCTTAACATCACGGAGAACATCTAAAAACAGTGTAATTCAATCAGTCCCTTTTCGCTGTATTTTCGTGGATTCGTGTGTAAATGTGGAGTGAATGTCAATATAAGGGGAAAGGAGTAAAAAGTCGTATTCCAATCAATGAGATTTAGCGGTATTAAGGTGGATTCATGTTTAAATTGTGGGAATGAATGTTAATATCACAGAAAACAAGTAAAAAGGGTGCATTTCAATCAGTCAGCTTTACCTGTATTAACGTGGACTTATGTGTAAATTGTGGGAATGAACGTCAATTTCACTGTGAAAAAGTAAAAAAGGTGTATTTCAATCAGTATTTTTTAGCTGTATTAGCGTGGATTAATGTGTAAATTGTGGGACTAAATGTCAATATCACGGAGAACAACTGAAAACAGTGTTTTTCAATCAGTCACTTCTCGCTGTATTAACGTGGATTCATGTGTAAATTGTGGGAGAGAATGTCAAAATAAAAAGAAAGGAGTAAAAAAGTTGTATTTCAATCAGCGAGATTTAGCTGTACTAAGGTGGATTCATGTTCAATTTGTGGGAGTGAATGTCAATATCACGGAAAACAAGTAAAAAGGGTGCATTTCAGTCAGTCCGTTTTACCTGCATTAACCTGGACGTATCTGTAAATTGTGGGAATGAATGTCAATATCACTGTGAAGAAGAAAAAAAGGTTATTTCAATCAGTATTTTTAGCTGTATTAAGGTGGATGCATAGGTAAATTGTGGGAATAAATGTCAATATCACGGAGAACAACTAAAAACAGTGTAATTCAATCAGTCACTTTTCGCTGTCTTAACGTGGATTCATGGGTATAATGTGGGAGTGAATGTCAATATCAGGGGAAGGGAGTAAAAAGTTCTACTTCAATCAATGAGATTTAGCGGTATTAAGGTGGATTCCTGTTTAAATTGTGGGAATGAATGTTAATATCACGGAAAACAAGCAAAAAGGGTGCATTTCAATCAGTCCATTTTACCTGTATTAACGGGGACTTATGTGCAAATTGTGGGAATGAACGTCAATATCACTGTGAAAAAGTAAAAAAGGTGTATTTCAGTCAGTATTTTTTAGCTGTATTAACGTGATTCATGTGTAATTGTG
This sequence comes from Sanderia malayensis, assembly GCA_013076295.1. Lineage (NCBI taxonomy): Eukaryota > Metazoa > Cnidaria > Scyphozoa > Semaeostomeae > Pelagiidae > Sanderia > Sanderia malayensis. Next base: position 17,503 of record RQOL01000667.1, on the reverse strand, counting down.
GGACTAAATGTCAATTATCACGGAGAACAACTGAAAACAGTGTTTTTCAATCAGTCACTTCTCGCTGTATTAACGTGGATTCCTGTGTAAATTGTGGAGATAATGTCAAAATAACAAGAAGGAGTTAAATGTTGTATTTCAATCAGCGAAATTTGGCTGTACTAAGGTGGATTCATGTTTACTTTGTGGGAATGAATGTTAATATCACGGAAAACAAGTAAAAAGGGTGCATTTCAATGAGTCCGTTGTACCTGTATTAACCTGGACGTATGTGTAAATTGTGGGACTGAATGTCAATATCACTGTGAAAAAGTAAAAAGGTTATTTCAATCAGTATATTTAGCTGTATTAACGTGGATGCATAGGTAAATTGTGGGAATAAATGTCAATATAACGGAGAACAACTAAAAACAGTGTAATTCAATCAGTCACTTTTCGCTGTATTAACCTGGACGTATGTGTAATTTTTTGGAATGAATGTCAATATCATTTTAAAAAAGTAAAAAAGGTGTATTTCAATCAGAATTTTTTAGCTGTATTAACGTGAATTCATGTGTAAATTGTGGGACTAAATGTCAATATCACGGAGAACTGTGGGAATGAATGTTAATATCACGGAAAACAAGCAAAAAGGGTGCATTTCAATCAGTCCGTTTTACCTGTATTAACGTGGACTTATGTGTAATTGTGGGAATGAACGTCAATATCACTGTGAAAAAGTAAAAAGGTGTATTTCAATCAGTATTTTTTACCTGTATTAACGTGGATTCATGTGTAAATTGTGGGACTAAATGTCAATAGCTGTATTAACGGGGATCAATAGGTGATTCTTGGGAATAACCCTTAATATCACGGAGAACAACTAAAAACAGTGTAATTCAATCAGTCACTTTTCGCTGTATTTACGTGGATTCATGTGTAAATTGTGGGAGTGAATGTCAATATAAGGGGAAAGGAGTAAAAAAGTCGTATTCCAATCAATGAGATTTAGCGGTATAAGGTGGATTCATGTTTAAATTGGGGGATGAATGTTTAATATCACAGAAAACAAGTAAAAAAGGTCCATTTCAATCAGTCAGCTTTACCTGTATTAACGTGGACTTATGTGTAACTTGTGGGAATGAACGTCAATATCACTGTGAACCAGTAAAAAAGGTGTATTTCAATCAGTCTTTTTTAGCTGTATTACCGTGGATTCATGCCTAAATTGTGGGACTAAATGTCAATATCACGGAGAACAACAGAAAACAGTGTTTTTCAATCAGTCACTTCTTTGCTGTATTAACGTGGATTCATGTGTAAATTGTGGGAATAAATATCACTATCAGGGAGAACAACTAAAAACAGTGTATTTCAATCAGTCAGGTTTCGGTGAATTAACGTGGATTCAGGTGTAAATTGTGGGAATGAATGTTAATATCACGGAAAACAAGCAAAAAGGGTGCATTTCAATCAGTCCGTTTTACCTGTTTTAACGTGGACTTATGTGTAAATTGTGGGACTGAATGTCAATATCACGGAAAACAACTGAAAACAGTGTTTTCAATCAATCACTTCTAGCTGTATTAACGTGGATTCATGTGTAAGTTGTGGTAGTGAATGTCAATATAAGGGGAAAGGAGTAAAAAAGTTGTATTTCAATCAATGAGATTTAGCTGTATTAAAGTGGGTTCATGTTTAAATTGGGGGAATGAATGTTAATATCATTGAAAAAAAGTAAAAACGGTTCATTTCAATCAGTCAGTATTACCTGTATTAACGTGGATGCATGTGTAAATTGTGGGAATAAATGTCAATATCATTTTGAAAAAGTAAAAAAGGTGTATTTCAATTAGTGTTTTTTAGCTGTATTAACGTGGATGCATAGGTAAATTGTGGGAATAAATGTCAATATCACGGAGAACAACTGAAAACAGTGTTTTTCAATCAGTCACTTCTTTGCTGTAATAACGTGGATTCATGTGGAAATTGTGGGAATAAATATCACTATCAGGGAGAACAACTAAAAACAGTGTATTTCAATCAGTCTGGTTTCGCTGAATTAACGTGGATTCAGGTGTAAATTGTGGGAATGAATGTTAATATTACGGAAAACAAGCAAAAAGGGTGCATTTCAATCAGTCCGTTTTACCTGTATTAAGGTGGACTTACGTGTAAATTGTGGGCATGAACGTCAATATCACTGTGAAAAAGTAAAAAAGATGTATTTCAATCAGTGTTTTTTAGCTGTATTAACGTGGATTCATGTGTAAATTGTGGGACTAAAAGTCAATATCACGGAGAACAATTGAAAACAGTGTTTTTCAATCAGTCACTTCTTTGCTGTATTAACGTGGATTGATGTGTAAATTGTGGGAGTGAATGTCAAAATATCAAGAAAAGAGTAAAAAAAGTTGTATTTCAATCAGCGAGATTTATCTGTACTAAGGTGGATTTATGTTTATTTTGTGGGAATGAATGTTAATATCAAGGAAAACAAGTAAAAAGGGTGCATTTCAATCAGTCGTTTTACCTGTATTAACCTGGACGTATGTGTAAATTGTGGGAATGAATGTCAATATCACTGTGAAAAAGTATAAAAGGTTATTTCAATCAGTATTTTTTGCTGTATTCACGTGGATTCATGTGTAAATTGTGGGACTAAATGTCAATTTCACGGAGAACAACTGAAAACAGTGTTTTTCAATCAGTCACTTCTCGCTTTATTAACGTGGATTCGTGTGTAAATTGTGGTAGTGAAAATTAATATCACTGAAAACAAGTAGAAGAGGTGTATTTCAGTCAGTCAGTTTTAGCTGTATTAATAAGGATTCATGTGTAAATGGTGGGAATGAAAGTTAAAATCACTGTGGAAAAGTAAAAAAGGTGTGTTTCAGTCAGTGAGTCTTAGCTGTATTAGCGTTGATTCATGTGTAAATTGTAGGAATGGATGTTAATACGACGGAAAACAAGTAAAAATGGTGCATTTCAATCAGTCAGCTTTACCTGTATTAACGTGGACTTATGTGTAAATTGTGGGAATGAATGTCATTATCACTGTGAAAACATAAAAAAGATGTATTTCAATCAGTATTTTTTAGCCGTATTAACGTGTATTCATGTGTAAATTGTGGGACTAAATGTCAATATCACGGAGAACAACCGAAAACAGTGTTTTCAATCAGTCACTTCTCGCTGTATTAACGCGGATTCATGTGTAAATTGTGGGAGTGAATGTAAAAATAAAAAGAAAGGAGTAAGAAAGTTGTATTTCAATCAGCGAGATTTAGCTGTACTAAGGTGGATTCATGTTCAATTTGTGGGAATGAGTGTTAATATCACGGAAAACAAGTAAAAAGGGTGCATTTCAATCAGTCAGCTTTACCTGTATTAACGTGGACTTATGTGTAACTTGTGGGAATGAACGTCAATATCACTGTGAAAATATAAAAAAGGTGTATTTCAATCAGTATTTTTAGCTGTATTAACGTGGATTCATGTGTAAATTGTGGTACTAAATGTCAATATCACGGAGAACAACTGAAAACAGTGTTTTTCAATCAGTCACTTCTCGCTTTATTAACGTCGATTCATGTGTAAATTGTGGGAGAGAATGTCTAAATAAAAAGAAAGGAGTAAAAAAGTTGTATTTCAATCAGCGAGATTTAGCTGTACTAAGGTGGATTCATGTCCAATTTGTGGGAATGAATGTTAATATCACGGAAAACAAGTAAAAAGGGTGCATTTCAATCAGTTCGTTTTACCTGTATTAACCTGGACGGATGTGTAAATTGTGGGAATGAACGTCAATATCACTGTGAAAAAGTAAAAAAGGTGTATTTCAATCAGTATTTTTTAGCTGTATTGACGTGGATTCATGTGTAAATTGTGGGACTAAATGTCAATATCACGGAGAACAACTGAAAACAGTGTTTTTCAATCACTCACTTCTCGCTGTATTAACGTGGATTCATGTGTAAGTTGTTGGAGATAATGTCAAAATAACAAGAAAGGAGTAAAAATGTTGTATTTCAATCAGCGAAATTTAGGTGTACTAAGGTGGATTCATGTTTAAATTGTGGGAATGGATGTTAATATGATGGAAAACAAGTAAAAAGGGTGCATTTCAATCAGTCAGCTTTACCTGTATTAACGTGGACTTATGTGTAACTTGTGGGAATGAACGTCAATATCACTGTGAAAATATAAAAAAGGTGTTTTTCAATCAGTATTTTTAGCTGTATTAAAGTGGATTCATGTGTAAATTGTGGGACTAAATGTCAATATCACGGAGAACAACTGAAAACTTTTTTTTCAATCAGTCATTTCTTGCTGTATTAAAGTGGATTCATGTGTAAATTATGGGAGAGAATGTCCAAATAACAAGAAAGGAGTAAAAAAGTTGTATTTCAATCACCGGGATGTATCTGTACTAAGGTGGATTCATGTTTAAATTGTGGGAATGAATGTTAATATCACGCAAAATAAGTAAAAAGGGTGCATTTCAATGAGTCCGTTGTACTTCTATTAACCTGGACTTATGTGTAAATTGTGGGAATGAATGTCATTATCACTCTGAAAAAGTAAAAAAGGTTTTTTCAATCAGTATATTTAGCTGTATTAACGGGGATGCATAGGTAAATTGTGGGAATAAATGTCAATATAACGGAGAACAACTAAAAACAGTGCAATTCAGTCAGTCACTCTTCGCTTTATTAACGTGGAATCATGTGTAATTTGTGGGAATGAATGTCAATATCATTTTGAAAAAGTAAAAAAGGTGTATTTCAATCAGTATTTTTCAGCTGTATTAACGTGGATTCATGTGTAAATTCTGGGACTAAATGTCAATATCACGGAGAACAACTGAAAACAGTGTTTTTCAATCAGTCACTTCTCGCTTTATTAACGTCGATTCATGTGTAAATTGTGGGAATGAATGTCAATATCACTGTGAAAAAGTAAAAAAGGTGTATTTCAATTAGTATTTTTTAGCTGTATTAACGTAGATTCATGTGTAAATTGTGGGAAAGAATGTCAATATCACTGTGAAAAAGTAAAAAAGGTTATTTCAATCAGTATTTTTAGCTGTATTAACGTGGATGCATAGGTAAATTGTGGGAATAAATGTCAATATCACGGAGAACAACTGAAAACAGTGTTTTTCAATCAGTCACTTCTCGCTTTATTAACGTCGATTCATGTGTAAATTGTGGGCATGAACGTCAATATCACTGTGAAAAAGTAAAAAAGATGTATTTCAATCAGTGTTTTTTAGCTGTATTAACGTGGATTCATGTGTAAATTGTGGGACTAAAAGTCAATATCACGGAGAACAACTGAAAACAGTGTTTTTCAATCAGTCACTTCTTTGCTGTATTAACGTGGATTGATGTGTAAATTGTGGGAGTGAATGTCAAAATATCAAGAAAAGAGTAAAAAAAGTTGTATTTCAATCAGCGAGATTTATCTGTACTAAGGTGGATTTATGTTTATTTTGTGGGAATGAATGTTAATATCAAGGAAAACAAGTAAAAAGGGTGCATTTCAGTCAGTCCGTTTTACCTGTATTAACGTGGACTTATGTGTAAATTGTGGGAATGAACGTCAAAATCACTGTGAACCAGTAAAAAAGGTGTATTTCAATTAGTATTTTTTAGCTGTATTAACGTAGATTCATGTGTAAATTGTGGGAAAGAATGTCAATATCACTGTGAAAAAGTAAAAAAGGTTATTTCAATCAGTATTTTTAGCTGTATTAACGTGGATGCATAGGTAAATTGTGGGAATAAATGTCAATTTCACGGAGAACAACTGAAAACAGTGTTTTTCAATCAGTCACTTCTCGCTTTATTAACGTCGATTCATGTGTAAATTGTGGGAATGAATGTCAATATCACTGTGAAAAAGTAAAAAAGGTTATTTCAATCAGTATTTTTTAGCTGTATTAACGTGGATTTATGTGTAAATTGTGGGAATAAATATCAATATCAGGGAGAACAACTAAAAACAGTGTATTTCAATCTGTCAGGTCTCGCTGAATTAACGAGGATTCATGTGTAAATTCTGGGAGTGAATGTCAATAAAACGGGAAAGGAGTAAAAAGTTGTATTTCAATCAGCGAGATTTAGCTGTACAAAGAAGGATTCACGTTCAATTTGTGGGAATGAATGTTAATATCACGGAATACATGTAAAAGGGTGCATTTCAGGCAGTCCGTTTTCCCTGTATTAACGTGGACTTATGTGTAAATTGTGGGAATGAACGTCAATATCACTGTGAACCAGTAAAAAAGGTGTATTTCAAGTAGTATTTTTTAGCTGTATTAACGTAGATTCATGTGTAAATTGTGGGAAAGAATGTCAATATCACTGTGAAAAAGTAAAAAAGGTTATTTCAATCAGTATTTTTAGCTGTATTAACGTGGATGCATAGGTAAATTGTGGGAATAAATGTCAATATCACGGAGAACAACTAAAAACAGTGTAATTCAATCAGTCACTTTTCGCTGTATTAACGTGGATTCATGTGTAAATTCTGGGACTAAATGTCAATATCACGGAGAACAACTGAAAACAGTGTTTTTCAATCAGTCACTTCTCGCTTTATTAACGTCGATTCATGTGTAAATTGTGGGAGAGAATGTCTAAATAAAAAGAAAGGAGTAAAAAAGTTGTATTTCAATCAGCGAGATTTAGCTGTACTAAGGTGGATTCATGTCGAATTTGTGGGAATGAATGTTAATATCACGGAAAACAAGTAAAAAGGGTCAATTTCAATCAGTACGTTTTACCTGTATTAACCTGGACTTATGTGTAAATTGTGGGAATGAATGTCATTATCACTGTAAAAAAGTAAAAAGGGTTATTTCAATCCGTATTTTTAGCTGTATTAACGGGGATGCATAGGTAAATTTTGGGAATAGCCGTCAATATCACGGAGAACAACTAAAAACAATGTAATTCAATCAGTCGCTTTTCACAGTGTTAATGTGGATTCATGTGTACATTGTGGGAGTGAATGTCAATATAAGGGGAAAGGAGTGAAAAAGTTGTATTTCAATCAATGAGATTTCGCGGTATTAAGGTGGATTCATGTTTAAATTGTGGGAATGAATGTTAATATCACAGAAAACAAGTAAAAAGGGTGCATTTCAATAAGTCCGTTTTACCTGTATTAACCTGGACGGATGTGTAAATTGTGGGACTGAATGTTAATATCACTGTGAAAAAGTAAAAAAGGTGTATTTCAATCAGTATTTTTTAGCTGTATTGACGTGGATTCATGTGTAAATTGTGGGACTAAATGTCAATATCACGGAGAACAACTGAAAACAGTGTTTTTCAATCAGTCACTTCTCGCTGTATTAACGTGGATTCATGTGTAAGTTGTTGGAGATAATGTCAAAATAACAAGAAAGGGGTAAAATGTTGTATTTCAATCAGCGAAATTTAGGTGTACTAAGTGATTCATGTTTAAATTGTGGGAATGGATGTTAATATGACGGAAAACAAGTAAAAAGGGTGCATTTCAATCAGTCAGTTTTACCTTTATTAACGTGGACTTATGTGTAACTTGTGGGAATGAACGTCAATATCACTGTGAAAATATAAAAAAGGTGTATTTCAATCAGTATTTTTTAGCTGTATTAACGTGGATTCATGTGTAAATTGTGGGACTAAATGTCAATATCACGGAGAACAACTGAAAACAGTGTTTTTAAATCAGTCACTTCTCGCTTTATTGACGTCGATTCATGTGTAAATTGTGGGGAGAATGTCTAAATAAAAAGAAAGGAGTAAAAACGTTGTATTTCAATCAGCGAGATTTAGCTGTACTAAGGTGGATTCATGTCCAATTTGTGGAATGAATGTTAATATCACGGAAACAAGTAAAAGGGTGCTTTTCAATCAGTCCGGTTTACCTGTATTAACCTGGACGGATGTGTAGATTGTGGGACTGAATGTTAATATCACTGTGAAAAGATAAAAAAGGTTATTTCAATCAGTATTTTTAGCTGTATTAACGGGGATGCATAGGTAAATTTTGGGAATAGCCGTCAATATCACGGAGAACAACTAAAAACAGTGTAATTCAATCTGTCACTTTTCACTGTATTAACGTGATTCATGTGTACATTGTGGGAGTGAATGTCAATATAAGGGGAAAGGAGTGAAAAAGTTGTATTTCAATCAGTGAGATTTAGCTGTATTAAAGTGGGTTCATGTTTAAATTGTGGGAATGAATATTAATATCACGGAAAACAAGTGAAAAGGGTGCATTTCAATCAGTCAGCTTTACCTGTATTAACATGGACGTATGTGTAATTTGAGGGAATGAATGTCAATATCATTTTGAAAAAAGTAAAAATGGTGTATTTCAATCAATATTTTTTAGCTGTATTAACGTGGATTCATGTGTAAATTCTGGGACTAAATGTCAATATCACGGAGAACAACTGAAAACAATATTTTTCAATCAGTCACTTCTCGCTTTATAACGTCGATTATGTGTAAATTGTGGGAGAGAATGTCAAAATAAAAAGAAAGGAGTAAAAAAGTTGTATTTCAATCAGCGAGATTTATCTGCACTAAGTGGATTCATGTTCAATTTGTGGAATGAATGTTAATATCACGGAAAACAAGTAAAAAGGGTGCATTTCAATCAGTCCGTTTTACCTGTATTAACCTGGACGTATGTGTAAATTGTGGGAATGAATGTCAATATCACTGTGAAAAAGTAAAAAGGGTTATTTCAATCAATATTTTTTAGCTGTATTAACGTGGATTCATGTGTAAATTCTGGGACTAAATGTCAATATCACGGAGAACAACTGAAAACAATATTTTCAATCAGTCACTTCTCGCTTTATTAACTCGATTGATGTGTAAATTGTAGAAGAGAATGTCAAATAAAAAGAAAGGAGTAAAAAAGTTGTATTCAATCAGCGAGATTTATCTGCACTAAGGTGGATTCATGTTCAATTTGTGGGAATGAATGTTAATATCAAGGAAAACAAGTAAAAAGGGTGCATTTCAATCAGTCAGCTTTACCTGAATTAACATGGACGTATGTGTAATTTGAGGGAATGAATGTCAATATCATTTTGAAAAAGTAAAAATGGTGTATTTCAATCAATATTTTTTAGCTGTATTAACGTGGATTCATGTGTAAATTCTGGGACTAAATGTCAATATCACGGAGAACAACTGAAAACAATATTTTTCAATCAGTCACTTCTCGCTTTATTAACGTCGATTGATGTGTAAATTGTGGGAGAGAATGTCAAAATAAAAAGAAAGGAGTAAAAAAGTTGTATTTCAATCAGCGAGATTTATCTGCACTAAGGTGGATTCATGTTCAATTTGTGGGAATGAATGTTAATATCACGGAAAACAAGTAAAAAGGGTGCATTTCAATCAGTCCGTTTTACCTGTATTAACCTGGACGTATGTGTAAATTGTGGGAATGAATGTCAATATCACTGTGAAAAAGTAAAAAGGGTTATTTCAATCAGTATTTTTAGCTGTATTAACGTGGATGCACAGGTAAATTGTGGGAATAAATGTCAATATCACGGAGAACAACTAATATCAGTGTAATTCAATCAATCATTTTTTGCTGTATTAACGTGGATTCATGTGTAAATTGTGGAAGTGAATGTCAATATAAGGGAAAGGAGTAAAAAAGTTGTACTTCAATCAATGAGATTTAGCGGTATTAAGATGGATCCATATTCAATTTGTGCGAATGAATGTTAATATCACGGAAAACAACTAAACAGTGTAATTCAATCAGTCACTTTCGCTGTATTAACGTGGATTCATTTGTAAATTGTGGGAGTGAATGTCAATATAAGGGAAAGCAGTAAAAAAGTTGTTTTTCAATCAGCGAGATTTAGCTGTACTAAGGTGATTCATGTTCAATTTGTGGAATGAATGTTAATATCACGGAAAAAAAGTAAGAAGGGTGCATTTCAATCAGTCCGTTTTACCTGTATTAACCTGGATGGATGTGTAAATTGTATTACTGAATGTTAATATCACTGTGAAAAAGTTAAAAAAGGTTATTTCAATCCGTATTTTTAGCTGTATTAACGTGGATTCATGTGTAAATTCTGGGACTAAATGTCAATATCACGGAGAACAACTGAAAACAGTGTTTTTTAATCAGTCACTTCTCGCCTTATTAACGTCGATTCATGTGTAAATTGTGGGAGAGAATGTCTAAATAAAAAAAAGGAGTAAAAAAGTTGTATTTCAATTAGCGAGATTTAGCTGTACTAAGTTGGATTCATGTCCAATTTGTGGGAATGAATGTTAATATCACGGAAAACAAGTAAAAAGGGTGCATTTCAATCAGTCCGTTTTACCTGTATTAACCTGGACGGATGTGTAAATTGTGGGAATGAACGTCAATATCACTGTGAAAAAGTAAAAAAGGTTATTTCAATCAGTATTTTTAGCTGTATTGACGTGGATTCATTGTAAATTGTGGGACTAAATGTCAATATCACGGAGAACAACTGAAAACAGTGTTTTTCAATCGGTCACTTCTCGCTGTATTAACGTGGATCATGTGTAAGTTGTTGAGATAATGTCAAATAACAAGAAAGGAGTAAAATGTTGTATTTCAATCAGCGAAATTTAGGTGTACTAAGTGGATTCATGTTTAAATTGGGGAATGGATGTTAATATGACGGAAAACAAGTAAAAAGGGTGCATTTCAATCAGTCAGCTTTACTGTATTAACGTGGACTTATTGTAACTTGTGGGAATGAACGTCAATATCACTGTGAAAATATAAAAAGGTGTATTTCAATCAGTATTTTTAGCTGTATTAACGTGGATTCATGTGTAAATTGTGGGACTAAATGTCAATATCACAGAGAACAACTGAAACTTTTTTTCAATCAGTCATTTCTCGCTGTATTAACGTGGATTCATGTGTAAATTGTGGGAGAGAATGTCAAATAACAAGAAAGGAGTAAAAAAGTTGTATTTCAATCACCGATTTCTGTACTAAGTGGATTGATGTTTAAATTGTGGGAATGAATGTTAATATCACGGAAAAAAGTAAAAAGGGTGCATTTCAATCAGTCCGTTTTACCTGTATTAACGTGGACTTATGTGTAAATTGTGGGAATGAATGTCAATATATCACTGTGAAAAAGTAAAAAAGGTTATTTCAATCAGTATTTTTAGCTGTATTAACGTGGATGCACAGGTAAATTGTGGGAATAATGTCAATATCACGGAGAACAACTAAAAACAGTGTAATTCAATCATCACTTTGCTGTATTAACGTGGATTCATGTGTAAATTGTGGAGTGAATGTCAATATAAGGGGAAAGGAGTGAAAAAAGTTGTATTTCAATCATGAGATTTAGCTGTATTAAGGTGGATTCATGTTAAATTGTGGGAATGAATGTTCATATCAAAAACAAGTAAAAAGGTGCATTTCATCATCAGCTTTACCTGTATTAACGTGGACTTATGTGAAATTGTGGGAATGAATGTCAATATCACTGTGAAAAAGTAAAAAAGGTTTTCAATCAGTATTTTTAGCTGTATTAACGTGGATTCATGTGTAAATTGTGGGAAATGTCAATATCACGGAGAACAACTGAAAACAGTTTTTCAATCAGTCACTTTCGCTGTATTAACGTGGATTCATGTGTAAATTGTGGGACTAAAATGTCAATATCACAGAGAAAAGAAAAGTTTTTTCAATCAGTCATTTTCGCTGTATTAACGTGGATTCATGTGTAAATTGTGGGAAGAATGTAATACAGAAAAGTAAAAAATGTATTTCAATCAGCAGATTTAGCTGTATTAAGTGGATTCATGTGTAAATTGTGGGAATGAATGTTAATATCACGGAAAACAAGTAAAAAAGGTGCATTTCAATCAGTCCGTTTTAGCTGTATTAACCGAGGATGTGTAAATTGTGGGAATGAATGTTAATATCACGGAAAAAGTAAAAAAGGTTATTTCAATCAGTATTTTAGCTGTATTAACGGGATGGCATATGTAAATTTGTGGGAATGAATGTCAATATCACGAGAAAAAGTAAAAAAATGTTATTCAATCAGTTTTTCAGCTGTATTAACGTGGATTCATGTGTAATTTGTGGGAAATGTCAAATAAGGGAAACAGTGAAAAAGTGTATTCAATCAGCATTTCGTATTAACGTGGATTCATGTTAAATTGTGGGAATGAATGTTAATATCACTGAAAACAAGTAAAAAAGTGTTTATTTCATCAGCGTTTAGCTGTATTAACGTGGATTATGTGCAAATTGTGGGAATGAATGTCAATATCACGGAAAAAGTAAAAAGGTGCTTCAATCAGTATTTTTAGCTGTATTAACGTGGATTCATGTGTAAATTGTGGGACTAAATGTCAATATCACGGAAACAACTGAAAAAGTGTTTTTCAATCAGTCACTTTCGCTGTATTAACGTGGATTCAGGTAAATTGTGGGAGATAATGTCAATATCAAGAAAAGTAAAAAAGTGTATTTCAATCAGCGAGATTTACTGTATTAACGTGGATTCATGTGTAAATTGTGGAATGAATGTAATATCACGAAAAAGTAAAAAAGTGTATTTCAATCAGTTTTTAGCTGTATTAACTGGAGTCATGTAAATTGTGGGAATAATGTCAATATCACGGAGAACAACTAAAAAAGTGTATTTCAATTCAATCACTTTTTGCTGTATTAACGTGGATTCATGTGTAAATTGTGGAATGAATGTCAATATAGGGGAAAAGGAGTAAAAAGTGTATTTCAATCAATGAGATTTAGCTGTATTAAGATGGATTCCATATTAAATTTGTGGAATGAATGTAATATCACGGAAACAACTAAAACAGTGTAATTTCAATCAGTCACTTTTCGCTGTATTAACGTGGATTCATTGTAAATTGTGGGAGTGAATGTCAATAAAAGGAAAGCAGTAAAAAAGTTGTATTTCAATCAGCGAGATTTAGCTGTACTAAGGTGGATTCATGTTCAAATTGTGGGAATGAATGTTAATATCACGGAAAACAAGTAAAAGGGTGCATTTCAATCAGTCCGTTTTACCTGTATTAACCTGGACGGATGTGTAAATTGTAGGACTGAATGTTAATATCACTGTGAAAAAGTTAAAAAAGGTTATTTCATCCGTTTTTTAGCTGTATTAACGGGATGCATAGGTAAATTTTGGGAATAGCCGTCAATATCACGGAAGAACAACTAAAAACATGTAATTCAATCAGTCGCTTTTCACTGTATTAACGTGGATTCATGTGTAAATTATGGGAGAGAATGTCCAAATAAAGAAAGGAGTAAAAAGTTGTATTTCAATCGCGGATTTATCTGTACTAAGGTGGATTCATGTTTAAATTGTGGGAATGAATGTTAATATCACGGAAAATAAGTAAAAAGGGTGCATTTCAATGAGTCCGTTGTACTTGTATTAACCTGGACTTATGTGTAAATTGTGGGAATGAATGTTCATTATCACTCTGAAAAAGTAAAAAAGGTTATTTCAATTAGTATTTTTAGCTGTATTAACGTGGATGCATAGGTAAATTTGGGAATAAATGTCAGTATCACGGAGACACAACTAAAACAGTGTAACTCAATCAGTCACTATTCGCTTTATTAACGTGGAATCATGTGTAATTTGTGGGAATGAATGTCAATATCATTTTGAAAAAGTAAAAAAGGTGTATTTCAATCAGTATTTTTACTGTATTAACGGGATTCATGTGTTAATTCTGGACAAATGTCAATATCACGGAGAACAACTGAATACAGTGTTTTTCAATCAGTCACTTCTCGCTTTATTAACGTCGATTCATGTGTAAATTGTGGGAGAGAATGTCTAAATAAAAAGAAAGGAGTAAAAAAGTTGTATTTCAATCAGCGAGATTAGCTGTACTAAGGTGGATTCATGTCCAATTTGTGGGAATGAATGTTAATATCACGGAAAAAAAGTAAAAAAGGGTGCATTTCAATCAGTCCGTTTTACCTGTATTAACATGGACGGATGTGTAAATTGTGGGACTGAATGTTAATATCACTGTGAAAAGTAAAAAAGGTTATTTCAATCCGTATTTTTAGCTGTATTAACGGGGATGCATAGGTAAATTTGGGAATAGCCGTCAATACACGGAGAACAACTAAAAACAATGTAATTCAATCAGTCGCTTTTCACTGTATTAGCGTGGATTCATGTGTACATTGTTGGAGTGAATGTCAAGATAAGGGAAAGGAGTGAAAAAGTTGTATTTCAATCCAATGAGATTTAGCGGTATTAAGGTGGATTCATGTTTAAATTGTGGGAATGAATGTTAATATCACAGAAAACAAGTAAAAAGGGTGCATTTCATTCACTCAGCTTTACCTGTATTAACGTGGACTTATGTGCAAATTGTGGAATGAACGTCAATATCACTGTGAAAAAGTAAAAAAGGTGTATTTCAATCAGTATTTTTTAGCTGTATTAACGTGGATTCATGTGTAAATTGTGGGACTAAATGTCAATATCACGAGAACAACTGAAAACAGTGTTTTTCAATCAGTCACTTCTCGCTGTATTAACGTGGATTCATGTGTAAAATTGTGGGAGATAATGTCAAAATAACAAGAAAGGAGTAAAAAAGTTGTATTTCAATCAGCGAAATTTAGCTGTACTAAGCTGGATTCATGTTCAATTTGTGGAATGAATGTTAATATCACGGAAAACAAGTAAAAAGGGTGCATTTCAATCAGTCCGTTTACCTGTATTAACCTGGGCGGATGTGTAGATTGTGGGACTGAATGTTAATATCACTGTGAAAAGATAAAAAAAGGTTATTTCAATCAGTATTTTAGCTGTATTAACGGGGATGCATAGGTAAATTTTGGGAATAGCCGTCAATATCACGGAGAACAACTAAAAACAGTGTAATTCAATCAGTTACTTTTCACTGTATTAACGTGGATTCATGTGTAAATTGTGGGAGTGAATGTCAATAAAGGGGAAAGGAGTGAAAAAGTTGTATTTCAATCAGCGAGATTTAGCTGTATTAAAGTGGGTTCATGTTAAATTGTGGGAATGAATATAAATATCACGGAAAACAAGTAAAAAGGGTGCATTTCAATCAGTCGCTTTACCTGTATTAACATGGACGTATGTGTAATTTGAGGGAATGAATGTCAATATCATTTTGAAAAGTAAAAAAGGTGTATTTCAATGAGAATTTTTTAGCTGTATTAACGTGGATTCATGTGTAAATTGTGGGACTAAATGTGAACATCAAGGAGAACAACTGAAAACAGTGTTTTTAAATCAGTCACTTCTCGCTTTATTAACGTCGATTCATGTGTAAATTGTGGGGAGAATGTTTAAATAAAAGAAAGGAGTAAAAAAGTTGTATTTCAATCAGCGAGATTTAGCTGGTACTAAGGTGGATTCATTGTCCAATTTGTGGGAATGAATGTTATATCACGGAAAACAGGTAAAAAGGGTGCATTTCAATCAGTCCGTTTACCTGTATTAACCTGGACGGATGTGTAAATTGTATTACTGAATGTTAATATCACTGTGAAAAAGTTAAAAAAGGTTATTTCAATCCGTATTTTTAGCTGTATTAACGGGGATGCATAGGTAAATTTTGGGAATAGCCGTCAATATCACGGAGAACAACTAAAAACAATTTAATTCAATCAGTCGCTTTTCACTGTATTAACGTGGATTCATGTTTAAATTGTGGGAATGAATGTTAATATCACAGAAAACAAGTAAAAAGGTGCATTTCATTCATCAGCTTTACCTGTATTAACGTGGACTTATGTGCAAATTGTGGGAATGAACGTCAATATCACTGTGAAAAAGTAAAAAGGTGTATTTCAATCAGTATTTTTTAGCTGTATTAACGTGGATGCATAGGTAAATTGTGGGAATAAATGTCAATATCACGGAGAACAACTAAAAACAGTGTAATTCAATCAGTCACTTTTCGCTTTACTAACGTGGAATCATGTGTAATTTGTGGGAATGAATGTCAATATCATTTTGAAAAAGTAAAAAGGTGTATTTCAATCAGTATTTTTTAGCTGTATTAACGTGGATTCATGTGTAAATTCTGGGACTAAATGTCAATATCACGGAGAACAACTGAATACAGTGTTTTTCAATCAGTCACTTCTCGCTTTATTAACGTCGATTCATGTGTTAATTGTGGGAGAGAATGTCTAAATAAAAAGAAAGGAGTAAAAAAGTTGTATTTCAATCAGCGAGATTTAGCTGTACTAAGGTGGATTCATGTACAATTGTGGGAATGAATGTTAATATCACGGAAAACAAGTAAAAAGGGTGCATTTCAATCAGTCCGTTTTACCTGTATTAACCTGGACGGATGTGTAAATTGTGGGACTGAATGTTAATATCACTGTGAAAAAGTAAAAAAGGTTATTTCAATCCGTATTTTTAGCTGTATTAACGGGGATGCATAGGTAAATTTTGGGAATAGCCGTCAATATCACGGAGAACAACTAAAAACAGTGTAATTCAATCAATCACTTTTTGCTGTATTAACGTGGATTCATGTGTAAATTGTGGAAGTGAATGTCAATATAAGGGGAAAGGAGTAAAAAAGTTGTACTTCAATCAATGAGATTTAGCGGTATTAAGATGGATCCATATTCAATTTGTGCAAATGAATGTTAATATCACGGAAAACAACTAAAACAGTGTAATTCAATCAGTCACTTTTCGCTGTATTAACGTGGATTCATTTGTAAATTGTGGGAGTGAATGTCAATATAAAGGGAAAGCAGTAAAAAAGTTGTATTTCAATCAGCGAGATTTAGCTGTATTAAGGTGGATTCATGTTCAATTTGTGGGAATGAATGTTAATATCACGGAAAACAAGTAAGAAGGGTGCATTTCAATCAGTCCGTTTTACCTGTATTAACCTGGACGGATGTGTAAATTGTATTACTGAATGTTAATATCACTGTGAAAAAGTTAAAAAAGGTTATTTCAATCCGTATTTTTAGCTGTATTAACGGGATGCATAGGTAAATTTTGGGAATAGCCGTCAATATCACGGGAACAACTAAAAACAATGTAATTCAATCAGTCGCTTTTCACTGTATTAACGTGGATTCATGTGTACATTGTGGGAGTGAATGTCAAGATAGGGGGAAAGGAGTGAAAAAGTTGTATTTCAATCAATGAGATTTAGCGGTATTAAGGTGGATTCATGTTTAAATTGTGGGAATGAATGTTAATATCACAGAAAACAAGTAAAAAGGGTGCATTTCATTCACTCAGCTTTACCTGTATTAACGTGGACTTATGTGCAAATTGTGGGAATGAACGTCAATATCACTGTGAAAAAGTAAAAAAGGTGTATTTCAATCATTATTTTTTAGCTGTATTAACGTGGATGCATAGGTAAATTGTGGGAATAAATGTCAATATCACGGAGAACAACTAAAAACAGTCTAATTCAATCAGTCACTATTCGCTTTACTAACGTGG
>RQOL01000666.1:0-47415 GCA_013076295.1 Sanderia malayensis | reverse complement strand
CCAATTAGTGTGCACTCAACCTTGGACGAGTGGACCTAAACAGCACCATGTATATATACTACTCTTGTGCTCTGTGATATTAACATTCATTCCCACAATTTAAACATGAATCCACCTTAATACCACTAAATCTCATTGATTGAAGTACATTTTTTTTACTCCTTTCCCCTTATATTGACATTCACTCCCCAATTTACACATGATTCCACGTTAATACAGCGAAAAGTGACTGATTGAATTACACTGTTTTGGTTGTTCTCCGTGATATGGACATTTATTCCCACAATTTACCTATGCATCCACGTTAATACAGCTAACAATACTGATTGAAATAACCTTTTTTACTTTTTCACAGTGATAATGACATTCATTCCCACAATTTACACATACGTTCAGGTTATAACAGGAAAAACGGACTGATTGAAATGCACCCTTTTTACTTATTTTCCGTGATATTAACATTCATTCCCACAAATTAAACATGAATCCACCTTAATACCGTTAAATCTCATTGATTGAAATACAACTTTTTTACTCCTTTCTCCTGATATTGACATTCACTCCCACAATTTACACATGAATCCACGTTAAAACAGGTAAAGCTGACTGATTGAAATGCACCCTTTTTGCTTGTTTTCCGTCGTATTAACATCCATTCCCACAATTTACACATGAATCAACGCTAATACAGCTAAGACTCACTGACTGAAACACACCTTTTTTTACTTTTCCACAGTGATTTTAACATTCATTCCCACCATTTACACATGAATCCACATAAGTACAGCTAAATCTCGCTGATTGAAATACAACTTTTTTACTCCTTTCTTTTTATTTTGACATTCTCTCCCACAATTTACACATGAATCCACGTTAATTCAGCTAAACCTGACTCATTGAAATACACTGTTTTTAGTTGTTCTCCCTGATATTGATATTTATTCCCACAATTTACTCATGAATCCACGTTAATACAGCGAGAAGTGACTGATTGAAAAACACTGTTTTCAGTTGTTCTCCGTGATATTGACATTTAGTCCCACAATTTACACATGAGTCCGCATTAATACAGCTAAAAATTACTGATTGAAATACACCTTTTTTACTGGTTCACAGTGATATTGACGTTCATTCACACAATTTACACATAAGTCCACGTTAATACAGGTAGAGCTGACTGATTGAAATGCACCCGTTTTACTTGTTTTCTGTGATATTAACATTCATTCCCACAATTTAAACATGAATCCACCTTAATACCACTAAATCTCATTGATTGAAGTACAACTTTTTTATTCCTTTCCCCTTATATTGACATTCACTCCCATAATTTAGACATGATTCCACGTTAATACAGCGAAAAGTGACTGATTGAATTACACTGTTTTTGGTTGTTCTCCGTGATATGGACATTTAATCCCACAATTTACCTATGCATCCACGTTTATACAGCTAAATATACTGATTGAAATAACCTTTTTTACTTTTTTACAGTGATATTGACATTCAGTCCCACAATTTACACATACGTCCAGGTTAATACAGGTACAACGGACTGATTGAAATGCACCCTTTTTACTTGTTTTCTGTGATATTAACATTCATTCCCACAATTTAAACATGAATCCACCTTAATACCGTTAAATCTCATTGATTGAAATACAACTTTTTTACTCCTTTCTCCTGATATTGACATTCACTCCCACAATTTACACATGAATCCACGTTAAAACAGGTAAAGCTGACTGATTGAAATGCACCCTTTTTGCTTGTTTTCCGTCGTATTAACATCCATTCCCACAATTTACACATGAATCAACGCTAATACAGCTAAGACTCACTGACTGAAACACACCTTTTTTTACTTTTCCACAGTGATTTTAACATTCATTCCCACCATTTACACATGAATCCACATAAGTACAGCTAAATCTCGCTGATTGAAATACAACTTTTTTACTCCTTTCTTTTTATTTTGACATTCTCTCCCACAATTTACACATGAATCCACGTTAATTCAGCTAAACCTGACTCATTGAAATACACTGTTTTTAGTTGTTCTCCCTGATATTGATATTTATTCCCACAATTTACTCATGAATCCACGTTAATACAGCGAGAAGTGACTGATTGAAAAACACTGTTTTCAGTTGTTCTCCGTGATATTGACATTTAGTCCCACAATTTACACATGAGTCCGCATTAATACAGCTAAAAAATACTGATTGAAATACACCTTTTTTACTGGTTCACAGTGATATTGACGTTCATTCACAAAATTTACACATAAGTCCACGTTAATACAGGTAGAGCTGACTGATTGAAATGCACCCGTTTTACTTGTTTTCTGTGATATTAACATTCATTCCCACAAATTAAACATGAATCCACCTTAGTACAGCTAAATCTCGCTGATTGAAATACAACTTTTTTACTCCCTTTATTTTGACATTCTCTCCCACAATTTACACATGAATCGACGTTAATAAAGCGAGAAGTGACTGATTGAAAAACACTGTTTTCAGTTGTTCTCCGTGATATTGACATTTAGTCCCAGAATTTACACATGAATCCACGTTAATACAGCTAAAAAATATTGATTGAAATACACCATTTTTACTTTTTCAAAAGGGTATTGACATTCATTCCCACAATTTACACATAAGTCCACGTTAATACAGGTAAAGATGACTGATTGAAATGCACCCTTTTTACTTGTGCTCTGTGATATTAACATTCATTCCCACAATTTAAACATGAATCCACCTTAATACCACTAAATCTCATTGATTGAAGTACATTTTTTTTACTCCTTTCCCCTTATATTGACATTCACTCCCCAATTTACACATGATTCCACGTTAATACAGCGAAAAGTGACTGATTGAATTACACTGTTTTTGGTTGTTCTCCGTGATATGGACATTTATTCCCACAATTTACCTATGCATCCACGTTAATACAGCTAACAATACTGATTGAAATAACCTTTTTTACTTTTTCACAGTGATAATGACATTCATTCCCACAATTTACACATACGTTCAGGTTATAACAGGAAAAACGGACTGATTGAAATGCACCCTTTTTACTTATTTTCCGTGATATTAACATTCATTCCCACAATTTAAACATGAATCCACCTTAATACCGTTAAATCTCATTGATTGAAATACAACTTTTTTACTCCTTTCTCCTGATATTGACATTCACTCCCACAATTTACACATGAATCCACGTTAAAACAGGTAAAGCTGACTGATTGAAATGCACCCTTTTTGCTTGTTTTCCGTCGTATTAACATCCATTCCCACAATTTACACATGAATCAACGCTAATACAGCTAAGACTCACTGACTGAAACACACCTTTTTTTACTTTTCCACAGTGATTTTAACATTCATTCCCACCATTTACACATGAATCCACATAAGTACAGCTAAATCTCGCTGATTGAAATACAACTTTTTTACTCCTTTCTTTTTATTTTGACATTCTCTCCCACAATTTACACATGAATCCACGTTAATTCAGCTAAACCTGACTCATTGAAATACACTGTTTTTAGTTGTTCTCCCTGATATTGATATTTATTCCCACAATTTACTCATGAATCCACGTTAATACAGCGAGAAGTGACTGATTGAAAAACACTGTTTTCAGTTGTTCTCCGTGATATTGACATTTAGTCCCACAATTTACACATGAGTCCGCATTAATACAGCTAAAAATTACTGATTGAAATACACCTTTTTTACTGGTTCACAGTGATATTGACGTTCATTCACACAATTTACACATACGTCCAGGTTAATACAGGTACAACGGACTCATTGAAATGCACCCTTTTTACTTGTTTTCTGTGATATTAACATTCATTCCCACAATTTAAACATGAATCCACCTTAATACAGCTAAATCTATTTGATTGAAGTACAACTTTTTTGCTCCTTTCCCCTTATATTGACATTCACTCCCACAATTTACCCATGAATCCACGTTAATACAGCGAAAAGTGACTGAATGAATTACACTGTTTTTAGTTGTTCTCCATGATATTGACATTTATTCCCACAATTTACCTATGCATCCACGTTAATACAGCTGAAAATACTGATTGAAATAACCTTTTTTACTTTTTCACAGTGATATTGGCATTCATTCCCACAATTTACACATACGTCCAGGTTAATACAGGTAAAACGGACTGATTGAAATGCACCCTTTTTACTTGTTTTCCGTGATATTAACATTCATTCCCACAAATTAAACATGAATCCACCTTAGTACAGCTAAATCTCGCTGATTGAAATAAAACTTTTTTACTCCCTTTATTTTGACATTCTCTCCCACAATTTACACATGAATCGACGTTAATAAAGCGAGAAGTGACTGATTGAAAAACACTGTTTTCAGTTGTTCTCCGTGATATTGACATTTAGTCCCAGAATTTACACATGAATCCACGTTAATACAGCTAAAAAATATTGATTGAAATACACCATTTTTACTTTTTCAAAAGGATATTGACATTCATTCCCTCAAATTACACATACGTCCAGGTTAATACAGGTAAAGCCGACTGATTGAAATGCACCCTTTTTACTTGTTTTCCGTGATATTAATATTCATTCCCACAATTTAAACATGAACCCACTTTAATACAGCTAAATCTCATTGATTGAAATACAACTTTTTTACTCCTTTCCCCTTATATTGACATTCACTACCACAACTTACACATGAATCCACGTTAATACAGCTAGAAGTGATTGATTGACAACACTGTTTTCAGTTGTTCTCCGTGATATTGACATTTAGTCGCACAATTTACACATGTATCCACGGTAATACAGCTAAAAAACACTGATTGAAATACACATTTTTACTTTTTCAAATTGATATTCACATTTATTCCCACACTTTACACATGCATCCACCTTAATACAGGTAATACTGACTGATTGAAATGAACCCTATTTACTTTTTTTCAATGATATTAACATTCATTCCCACAATTTAAACATGAATCCACTTTAATACAGCTAAATCTCATTGATTGAAATACAACTTTTTTACTCCTTTCCCCTTATATTGACATTCACTACCACAACTTACACATCAATCCAGGTTAATACAGCTAGAAGTGATTGATTGACAACACTGTTTTCAGTTGTTCTCCGTGATATTGACATTTAGTCGCACAATTTACACATGTATCCACGTTAATAAAGCTAAAAAATACTGATTGAAATACACCTTTTTTACTGGTTCACAGTGATATTGACGTTCCTTCCCACAATTTACACATAAGTCCAAGTTAAAACGGGTAAAGCTGACTGATTGAAATGCACCCTTTTTGCTTGTTTTCAGTCGTATTAACATCCATTCCCACAATTTACACATGAATCAACGCTAATACAGCTAAGACTCTCTGACTGACACACACCTTTTTTTACTTTTCCACAGTGATTTTAACATTCATTCCCACCATTTACACATGAATCCACATAAGTACAGCTAAATCTCGCTGATTGAAATACAACATTTTTACTCCTTTCTTTTTATTTTGACATTCTCTCCCACAATTTACACATGAATCCACGTTAATTCAGCTAAACCTGACTCATTGAAATACACTGTTTTTAGTTGTTCTCCTTGATATTAACATTCATTCCCAGAATTTAAACATGAATCCACCTTAATACCACTAAATCTCATTGATTGAAGTACAACTTTTTTACTCCTTTCCCCTTATATTGACATTCACTCCCACAATTTACACATGATTCCACGTTAATACAGCGAAAAGTGACTGATTGAATTACACTGTTTTTGGTTGTTCTCCGTGATATGGACATTTATTCCCACAATTTACCTATGCATCCACGTTAATAAAGCTAAAAATACTGATTGAAATAACCTTTTTACTTTTTCACAGTGATAATGACATACATTCCCACAATTTACACATACGTCCAGGTTATAACAGGAATAACGGACTGATTGAAATGCACCCTTTTTACTTATTTCCCGTGATATTAACATTCATTCCAACAATTTAAGCACGAATCCACCTTAGTACAGATAAATCTCGCTGATTGAAATAAAACTTTTTTACACCTTTCTTGTTATTTTGAAATTCTCTCCCACAATTTACACATGAATCCACGTTAATACAGCGAGAAATGACTGATTGAACAAAAAATGTTTTCAGTTGTTCTCCGTGATATTGACATTTAGTCCCACAATTTGCACATGAATCCACGTTAATACAGCTAAAAATACTGATTGAAATACACCCTTTTTGCTTGTTTTCCGTCGTATTAACATCCATTCCCACAATTTACACATGAATCAACGCTTATACAGCTGAGACTCACTGATTGAAACACACCTTTTTTTACTTTTCCACAGTGATTTTAACATTCATTCCCACCATTTACACATGAATCCACATAAGTACAGCTAAATCTCGCTGATTGAAATACAACTTTTTTACTCCTTTCTTTTTATTTTGACATTCTCTCCCACAATTTACACATGAATCCACGTTAATTCAGCTAAACCTGACTCATTGAAATACACTGTTTTTAGTTGTTCTCCCTGATATTGATATTTATTCCCACAATTTACTCATGAATCCACGTTAATACAGCGAAAAAATACTGATTGAAATACACCTTTTTTACTGGTTCACAGTGATATTGACGTTCATTCCAACAATTTCAACATAAGTCCACGTTAATACAGGTAAAGCTGACTGATTGAAATGCACCCTTTTTACTTGTTTTCTGTGATATTAACATTCATTCCCACAATTTAAACTTGAATCCACCTTAATAGCGCTAAATCTCATTGATTGAAATACAACTTTTTCACTCCTTTCCCCTTATATTGACATTCACTCCCACAATTTACACATGAATCCACGTTAATACAGTGAAAAGTGACTGATTGAATTACACTGTTTTTAGTTGTTCTCCGTGATATTGACGGCTATTCCCAAAATTTACCTATGCATCCCCGTTAATACAGCTAAACATACTGATTGAAATAACCTTTTTTATCTTTTCACAGTGATATTAACATTCAGTCCCACAATGTACACATCCGTCCAGGTTAATACAGGTAAAACGGACTGATTGAAATGCACACTTTTTACTTGTTTTCCGTAATATTAACACTCATTCCCACAAATTGAACATGAATCCACCTTAGTACAGCTAAATTTCGCTGATTGAAATACAACTTTTTTACTCCTTTCTTGTTATTTTGACATAATCTCCCACAATTTACACATGAATCCACGTTAATACAGCGAGAAGTGACTGATTGAAAAACACTGTTTTCAGTTGTTCTCCGTGATATTGACATTTAGTCCCACAATTTACAATTGAATCCACGTTAATACAGCTAAAAAATACTGATTGAAATACACCTTTTTTACTTGTTCACAGTGATATTGACGTTCATTCCCACAATTTGCACATAAGTCCACGTTAATACAGGTAAAGCTGAGTGAATGAAATGCACCCTTTTTACTTGTTTTCTGTGATATTGACATTCATTCCCACAAATTAGACATGATTCCACGTTAATACAGCGAAAAGTGACTGATTGAATTACACTGTTTTTAGTTGTTCTCGGTGATATCGACATTTATTCCCACAATTTACCTATGCATCCACGTTAATACAGCTAAAAATACTGATTGAAATAACCTTTTTTCCTTTTTCACAGTGATAATGACATTCATTCCCACAATTTACACATACGTCCAGGTTAATACAAGTACAACGGACTCATTGAAAGGCACCCTTTTTACTTATTTTCCGTGATATTAACATTCATTCCCACAATTTAAACATGAATCCACCTTAGTACAGCTAAATCTCGCTTATTGAAATACAACTTTTTTACTCCTTTCTTGTTATTTTGACATTCTCTCCCACAATTTACACATGAATCCACGTTAATACAGCTAGAAATAACTGATTGAGAAAAAAGTTTTCAGTTGTTCTCCGTGATATTGACATTTAGTCCCACAATTTACACATTAATTCACGTTAATACAGCTAAAAATACTGATTGAAATGCACCTTTTTTATACTTTCACAGTGATGTTGACGTTCATTCCCACAAGTTACACATAAGTCCACGTTAATACAGGTAAAGCTGACTGATTGAAATGCACCCTTTTTACTTTTTTTCCGTCATATTAACATCCATTCCCACAATTTACACATGAATCAACGCTAATACAGCTAAGATTCACTGATTGAAAAAACCTTTTTTACTTTTTCACAGTGATATTGACATTCATTCCCACAATTTACACATACGTCCAGATTAATACAGGTAAAGCTGACTGATTGAAATGCACCCTTTTTACTTGTTTTCCGTGATATTAATATTCATTCCCACAATTTAAACATGAACCTACTTTAATACAGCTAAATCTCACTGATTGAAATACAACTTTTTTACTCCTTTCCCGTTATAATGACATTCAGTCCCAGAATTTACACATGAATCCACGTTAATTCAGCGAAACCTGACTGATTGAAATACACTGTTTTTAGTTGTTCTCCCTGATATTGATACTTATTCCCACAATTTACACATGAATCCACGGTAATACAGCAAAAAAACACTGATTGAAATACACCGTTTTTACTTTTTCAAAATGATATTAACATTTATTCCCACAATTTACACATGCATCCACGTTAATACAGGTAATACTGACTGATTGAAGTGAAACCTTTTTACTTTTCTTCAATGATATTAACATTCATTCCCACAATTTAAACATGAACCCACTTTAATACAGCTAAATCTCATTGATTGAAATACAACTTTTTTACTCCGTTCCCCTTATATTGACATTCACTACCACAACCTACACATGAATCCACGTTAATACAGCTAGAAGTGATTGATTGAAAACACTGTTTTCAGTTGTTATCCGTGATATTGACATTTAGTCCCACAATTTACACATGAATCCACGTTAATACAGCTAAAATACACCTTTTTTACTGGTTCACAGTGATATTAGTAGGAGAAGAAGTGGGTGTCCGAGGACACGCATGCGCAGTAGAATGTGCTAAGATTACGCATGCGCAAGAATCTTCGATAATTCAAAAGAACATAAACAGTAAAAAAAATAATCGAAAACGACAGGTTGTGGAAAGTTAGTTTGAAGTTGCAAAACATCGCCAAAGCTGATAAAAAACCCATAAAAAGCTTAATAACTAAAAAACGGTTTTGTTTATGAAAAAGATTTTTGCAGCAATAAAAAGAAAATCTCTTGGTTATATTGAATGAATTGTTTCATATTTTTCATGCACTTATAAGATGATAAGAATTTGTTAAATAAATCGCAAGAAAACACAAAAATATCGAGGAACTGGCAAATTCATGTTCTCGGCTCGAGATTGAATTCAAAGAACAAATCAGAAACTTTCGAATGCGACGTTCGAATGTACGCGTCAAATCTCTTTCAATCCGAAGACTCGAGAAATAAGTAATTCCCTCGGGGAAATCCCCCTGACGTCACATTCAAAAGATATTTCCAGAGACAGAAAAATTCCTGCAATCTGATTGGCTAATGAAGATGACTTAGCAAAATTAGGAAATCACTGAGCCCCACATTCGAACGATTTTTTCCAGAAGCGGGGAAATCCCCGGACGTCACATTGAAAGATTTTTCTAGAAACAGAAAATCTCTGTAATCTGATTGGCTGATAGCCAAGATTTCGAGTCACTTTAAAACAAAACTTGAAATGGACATTATTCAAAACAAAATGTGCAAGCTGTTGAAGAAACTATTTTAACACGTTTCAAGAAGAAAGACACCATGAAAAAGAGACCATTTTCTGCATTAGCAAACAATAATATCTAAGCCTTTTTATAAGCATTGTTATATCCTACTATATGGAAATGCTGGAGTACTATTAAATTCAAGTTCATTCACAGCAGCATCCTCAGAATCACTAGCTTCCTCTTCTTCGTCATTCTTTGCTTGACGTATGATGAGGTATTTTCTTTTCTCAATAGCATAATCTAAGGCCTCTTGCATATCCATATCATCTTCCCTCTGTGCTTTTTGCATCGTTGCTATAACTGCAGTTACAACAGCGTCATTTTCAAAACTTCTATTATATAAAAATTTACGTTTGAAAACTTGCAATATGTTTTCATCTTCATCCACTTCCTTACGCATAGAAGGCCATACATTCCCTAAAGGAAGATCCTCATCAGTGTTGACAGTTTCATCATTATCATGATCACTTTCAACTTCTATCTCATCATCTGAGTCAGACTCTTCACTGCTCTCCTCGTGCATCTCTTCTTCATGTCGTGTAACATTACTTTTATACTTGGAAGAAAATTCACATTGATCACATTTATACTGACTCATGGCTAGCTGTTTACTTATAATTACCAACTAACTCTTAAATCCCTGAATTCTAGAGTCTCAACTCGCTTGATTTTATAGATAAGTTCCTCCATTCAATATGATACGGGAGAGGGACTGAATGATATTTCCGAATAAACAGAACTTAATCCTTGGATAATGCTAACTAATCTCGATTAATGACTACTCCATTCTAGCTAATCATTCCTAGTCATTACCTTCTCAATACTTGATCCTCAATTCATCCTTGATTATCATTCCTAATCGTTACCTGATCATTAGTTGATCCTTCACTGATCCTTACTAATCATTCCTATTCATTACCTGATCATCAGTAGATCCTTAAGTGATCCTTGATAATCCTTACCGTCACTACTGATCATCAGTTGATCTTTAACTAATCCTCACTAATCCTAACTAATCATTCCTAATCATTACTTGATCCTTAACTGATCCTCACTAATCCTAACTAATCATTCCTAATCATTACCTTATCATTACTTGATCCTTACCAGTCCTTACCAATCATTCCTAATCACTACCTTATAATTACTTGATCCTTAACTGATCCTCACTAATCCCAACTAATCATCCCTAATCATTACCTTACCATTACTTGATCCTTAACTGATCCTTTCTAATCCTAACTAATCATTCCTAATCATTACTTGATCCTTAACTGATCCTCACTAATCCTAACTAATCATCCCTAATCATTATCTTATCATTACTTGATCCTTAATTGATCCTTTCTAATCCTAACTAATCATTCCTAATCATTACCTTATCATTACTTGATCCTTAACTGATCCTTTCTAACCCTATTTAATCATTCCTAATCATTACCTTATCATTACTTGATCCTTAACTGATCCTTACTAATCCAAACTATTCATTACTAACCATTCCTAATCATTACCTTATCATTATTTAATCATTAACTGATCCTTACCAATCCTAACCAATCATACTTAATCATTAGCAGATCATCAGTTGATCCTTAACTGATTCTTACGAATCCTTACTAATCATTCTTACTTATTAGCAGGTCATCAGTTGATCCTTAGCAGATCCTCACCAATCCTTACCAATCATACATAATCATTACCTGATCATCAGTAGATCTTTTACTGATCCTTGATAATCCTAGCCAATCATACCTAATCATTAGCTGATCATGAGTTCATCCTTAACTGATCCTCAGTGATCCTTATAGTCATTCATAGTCATTACTGATCATCAGTTGATCCTTAGCTGATCCTCATCAATCCTTACCAATCATACATAATCATTACCTGATCATCCGTTGATCCTTAGCTGATCCTCATTAATCCTTACCAATCATACTTAATCATTAGCAGATCATCAGTTGATCCTTAGCTGATCCTTGCTAGTCCTTATCAATCTTTCCTAATCATCATCTGATCATCTGTTGATCCTTACTAGTCCTTACCAATCATTCCTAATCACTACCTGATCCTTAGTTGTTCCTTAACTAATCCTTACGAATCCTTACTAATCATTCTTAATTATTACCTCATCATTAGTTGATCCTTAACAGATCCTTCTAATCCTAACTATTCATTACTAATCATAGCTAGTCATTACATAATCATTAGTTGATCTTTAACTGATCCTGGCTTTATCCATTCAACATTTATCCTTACTAATCCTGACTAATAATTTCTTATCATAACCCAATCCTTATTAGTCCTTGGCTAGATTTTATTAATCTTCAGCAGTACTGTGGAGGGTGTTCAGTCGGGATCAACTGAAGATTAATAAAATCTAGCCAAGGATTAATAAGGATTGGGTTATGATAAGAAATTATTAGTCAGGATTAGTAAGGATAAATGTTAAATGGATAAAGCCAGGATCAGTTAAAGATCAACTAATGATTATGTAATGACTATCTATGATTAGTAATAAATAGTTAGGATTAGAAGGATCTGTTAAGGATCAACTAATGATGAGGTAATAATTAAGAATGATTAGTAAGGATTCGTAAGGATTAGTTAAGGAACAACTAAGGATCAGGTAGTGATTAGGAATGATTGGTAAGGACTAGTAAGGATCAACAGATGATCAGATGATGATTAGGAAAGATTGATAAGGACTAGCAAGGATCAGCTAAGGATCAACTGATGATCTGCTAATGATTAAGTATGATTGGTAAGGATTAATGAGGATCAGCTAAGGATCAACGGATGATCAGGTAATGATTATGTATGATTGGTAAGGATTGATGAGGATCAGCTAAGGATCAACTGATGATCAGTAATGACTATGAATGACTATAAGGATCACTGAGGATCAGTTAAGGATGAACTCATGATCAGCTAATGATTAGGTATGATTGGCTAGGATTATCAAGGATCAGTAAAAGATCTACTGATGATCAGGTAATGATTATGTATGATTGGTAAGGATTGGTGAGGATCTGCTAAGGATCAACTGATGACCTGCTAATAAGTAAGAATGATTAGTAAGGATTCGTAAGAATCAGTTAAGGATCAACTGATGATCTGCTAATGATTAAGTATGATTGGTTAGGATTGGTAAGGATCAGTTAATGATTAAATAATGATAAGGTAATGATTAGGAATGGTTAGTAATGAATAGTTTGGATTAGTAAGGATCAGTTAAGGATCAAGTAATGATAAGGTAATGATTAGGAATGATTAAATAGGGTTAGAAAGGATCAGTTAAGGATCAAGTAATGATAAGGTAATGATTAGGAATGATTAGTTAGGATTAGAAAGGATCAATTAAGGATCAAGTAATGATAAGATAATGATTAGGGATGATTAGTTAGGATTAGTGAGGATCAGTTAAGGATCAAGTAATGATTAGGAATGATTAGTTAGGATTAGAAAGGATCAGTTAAGGATCAAGTAATGGTAAGGTAATGATTAGGGATGATTAGTTGGGATTAGTGAGGATCAGTTAAGGATCAAGTAATTATAAGGTAGTGATTAGGAATGATTGGTAAGGACTGGTAAGGATCAAGTAATGATAAGGTAATGATTAGGAATGATTAGTTAGGATTAGTGAGGATCAGTTAAGGATCAAGTAATGATTAGGAATGATTAGTTAGGATTAGTGAGGATTAGTTAAAGATCAACTGATGATCAGTAGTGACGGTAAGGATTATCAAGGATCACTTAAGGATCTACTGATGATCAGGTAATGAATAGGAATGATTAGTAAGGATCAGTGAAGGATCAACTAATGATCAGGTAACGATTAGGAATGATAATCAAGGATGAATTGAGGATCAAGTATTGAGAAGGTAATGACTAGGAATGATTGGCTAGAATGGAGTAGTCATTAATCGAGATTAGTTAGCATTATCCAAGGATTAAGTTCTGTTTATTCGGAAATATCATTCAGTCCCTCTCCCGTATCATATTGAATGGAGGAACTTATCTATAAAATCAAGCGAGTTGAGACTCTAGAATTCAGGGATTTAAGAGTTAGTTGGTAATTATAAGTAAACAGCTAGCCATGAGTCAGTATAAATGTGATCAATGTGAATTTTCTTCCAAGTATAAAAGTAATGTTACACGACATGAAGAAGAGATGCACGAGGAGAGCAGTGAAGAGTCTGACTCAGATGATGAGATAGAAGTTGAAAGTGATCATGATAATGATGAAACTGTCAACACTGATGAGGATCTTCCTTTAGGGAATGTATGGCCTTCTATGCGTAAGGAAGTGGATGAAGATGAAAACATATTGCAAGTTTTCAAACGTAAATTTTTATATAATAGAAGTTTTGAAAATGACGCTGTTGTAACTGCAGTTATAGCAACGATGCAAAAAGCACAGAGGGAAGATGATATGGATATGCAAGAGGCCTTAGATTATGCTATTGAGAAAAGAAAATACCTCATCATACGTCAAGCAAAGAATGACGAAGAAGAGGAAGCTAGTGATTCTGAGGATGCTGCTGTGAATGAACTTGAATTTAATAGTACTCCAGCATTTCCATATAGTAGGATATAACAATGCTTATAAAAAGGCTTAGATATTATTGTTTGCTAATGCAGAAAATGGTCTCTTTTTCATGGTGTCTTTCTTCTTGAAACGTGTTAAAATAGTTTCTTCAACAGCTTGCACATTTTGTTTTGAATAATGTCCATTTCAAGTTTTGTTTTAAAGTGACTCGAAATCTTGGCTATCAGCCAATCAGATTACAGAGATTTTCTGTTTCTAGAAAAATCTTTCAATGTGACGTCCGGGGATTTCCCCGCTTCTGGAAAAAATCGTTCGAATGTGGGGCTCAGTGATTTCCTAATTTTGCTAAGTCATCTTCATTAGCCAATCAGATTGCAGGAATTTTTCTGTCTCTGGAAATATCTTTTGAATGTGACGTCAGGGGGATTTCCCCGAGGGAATTACTTATTTCTCGAGTCTTCGGATTGAAAGAGATTTGACGCGTACATTCGAACGTCGCATTCGAAAGTTTCTGATTTGTTCTTTGAATTCAATCTCGAGCCGAGAACATGAATTTGCCAGTTCCTCGATATTTTTGTGTTTTCTTGCGATTTATTTAACAAATTCTTATCATCTTATAAGTGCATGAAAAATATGAAACAATTCATTCAATATAACCAAGAGATTTTCTTTTTATTGCTGCAAAAATCTTTTTCATAAACAAAACCGTTTTTTAGTTATTAAGCTTTTTATGGGTTTTTTATCAGCTTTGGCGATGTTTTGCAACTTCAAACTAACTTTCCACAACCTGTCGTTTTCGATTATTTTTTTACTGTTTATGTTCTTTTGAATTATCGAAGATTCTTGCGCATGCGTAATCTTAGCACATTCTACTGCGCATGCGTGTCCTCGGACACCCACTTCTTCTCCTACTGATATTGACGTTCCTTCCCACAATTTACACATAAGTCCACGTTAATACAGGTAAAGCTGACTGATTGAAATGCACCCTTTTTACTTGTTTTCCGCGATATTAATATTCATTCCCACAATTTAAACATGAACCCACTTTAATACAGCTAAATCTCACTGATTGAAATACAACTTTTTTACTCCTTTCCCGTTATATTGACATTCACTCCCAGAATTTACACATGAATCCACGTTAATTCAGCGAAACCTGACTGATTGAAAAACACTGTTTTCAGTTGTTCTCCGTGATATTGACATTTAGTCCCAGAATTTACACATGAATCCACGTTAATACAGCTAAAAAATACTGATTGAAATACACCTTTTTTACTTTTTCAAAATGATATTGACATTCATTCGCACAAATTACACATACGTCCAGGTTAATACAGGTAAAGCTGACTGATCGAAATGCACCCTTTTTACTTGTTTTCCTTGATATTAAAATTCATTCTCACAATTTAAACTTGAATCCATCTTAATACCGCTAAATCTCGCTGATTGAAATACAACTTTTTTAGTACTTTCTTTTTATTTTGACATTCTCTCCCACAATTTACACATGAATCGACGTTAATAAAGCGAGAAGTGACTGATTGAAAAACACTGTTTTCAGTTGTTCTCCGTGATATTGACATTTAGTCCCAGAATTTACACATGAATCCAAGTTAATACAGCTAAAAAATACTGATTGAAATACACCTTTTTTACTTTTTCAAAATGATATTGACATTCATTCGCACAAATTACACATACGTCCAGGTTAATACAGGTAAAGCTGACTGATTGAAATGCACCCTTTTTAATTGTTTTCCTTGATATTAAAATTCATTCTCACAATTTAAACATGAATCCATCTTAATACCGCTAAATCTCATTGATTGAAATACAACTTTTTTACTCGTTTCCCCTTATATTCACATTCTCTCCCACAATTTAGACATGAATCGACGTTAATAAAGCGAGAAGTGACTGATTGAAAAACACTGTTTTCAGTTGTTCTCCGTGATATTGACATTTAGTCCCAGAATTTACACATGAATCCACGTTAATACAGCTAAAAATACTGATTGAAATAACCTTTTTAATCTTTTCACAGTGATATTAACATTCAGTCCCACAATTTACACATCCGTCCAGGTTAATACAGGTAAAACGGACTGATTGAAATGCACCCTTTTTACTTGTTTTCCGTGATATTAACATTCATTCCCACAAATTGAACATGAATCCATCTTAGTACAGCTAAATTTCGCTGATTGAAGTACAACTTTTTTACTCCTTTCTTGTTATTTTGACATTATCTCCCACAATTTACACATGAATCCACGTTAATACAGCGAGAAGTGACTGATTGAAAAACACTGTTTTCAGTTGTTCTCCGTGATATTGACATTTAGTCCCACAATTTACAAATGAATCCACGTTAATACAGCTAAAAAATACTGATTGAAATACACCTTTTTTACTTTTTCACAGTGATATTGACGTTCATTCCCACAATTTGCACATAAGTCAACGTTAATACAGGTAAAGCTGAGTGAATGAAATGCACCCTTTTTGCTTATTTTCCGTTATATTGATATCACTCCCAAAATTTACACATGAATCCACGTTAATTCAGCGAAACCTAACTGACTGAAATACACTGTTTTTAGTTGTTCTCCCTGATATTGATATTTATTCCCACAATTTACTCATGAATCCACGTTAATACAGCGAGAAGTGACTGATTGAAAAACACTGTTTTCAGTTGTTCTCCGTGATATTGACATTTAGTCCCACAATTTACACATGAGTCCGCATTAATACAGCTAAAAAATACTGATTGAAATACACCTTTTTTACTGGTTCACAGTGATATTGACGTTCATTCACACAATTTACACATAAGTCCACGTTAATAGAGGTAGAGCTGACTGATTGAAATGCACCCGCTTTACTTGTTTTCTGTGATATTAACATTCATTCCCACAATTTAAACATGAATCCACCTTAATACCACTAAATCTCATTGATTGAAGTACAACTTTTTTATTCCTTTCCCCTTATATTGACATTCACTACCACAACTTACACATGAATCCACGTTAATACAGCTAGAAGTGATTGATTGACAACACTGTTTTCAGTTGTTCTCCGTGATATTGACATTTAGTCGCACAATTTACACATGAATCCACGTTAATACAGCTAAAAAATATTGATTGAAATACACCATTTTTACTTTTTCAAAAGGATATTGACATTCATTCCCTCAAATTACACATACGTCCAGGTTAATACAGGTAAAGCTGACTGATTGAAATGCACCCTTTTTACTTGTTTTCCGTGATATTAATATTCATTCCCACAATTTAAACATGAACCCACTTTAATACAGCTAAATCTCATTGATTGAAATACAACTTTTTTACTCCTTTCCCCTTATATTGACATTCACTACCACAACTTACACATGAATCCACGTTAATACAGCTAGAAGTGATTGATTGACAACACTGTTTTCAGTTGTTCTCCGTGATATTGACATTTAGTCGCACAATTTACACATGTATCCACGGTAATACAGCTAAAAACACTGATTGAAATACACATTTTTACTTTTTCAAATTGATATTCACATTTATTCCCACACTTTACACATGCATCCACCTTAATACAGGTAATACTGACTGATTGAAATGAACCCTTTTTATTTTTTTTCAATGATATTAACATTCATTCAAACAATTTAAACATGAATCCACTTTAATACAGCTAAATCTCATTGATTGAAATACAACTTTTTTACTCCTTTCCCCTTATATTGACATTCACTACCACAACTTACACATGAATCCACGTTAATACAGCTAGAAGTGATTGATTGACAACACTGTTTTCAGTTGTTCTCCGTGATATTGACATTTAGTCGCACAATTTACACATGTATCCACGTTAATAAAGCTAAAAAATACTGATTGAAATACACCTTTTTTACTGGTTCACAGTGATATTGACGTTCCTTCCCACAATTTACACATAAGTCCAAGTTAAAACGGGTAAAGCTGACTGATTGAAATGCACCCTTTTTGCTTGTTTTCAGTCGTATTAACATCCATTCCCACAATTTACACATGAATCAACGCCAATACAGCTAAGACTCTCTGACTGAAACACACCTTTTTTTACTTTTCCACAGTGATTTTAACATTCATTCCCACCATTTACACATGAATCCACATAAGTACAGCTAAATCTCGCTGATTGAAATACAACATTTTTACTCCTTTCTTTTATTTTGACATTCTCTCCCACAATTTACACATGAATCCACGTTACTTCAGCTAAACCTGACTCATTGAAATACCCTGTTTTTAGTTGTTCTCCGTGATATTGACATTTAGTCCCACAATTTAAACATGAATCCACCTTAATACCACTAAATCTCATTGATTGAAGTACAACTTTTTTACTCCTTTCCCCTTATATTGACATTCACTCCCACAATTTACACATGATTCCACGTTAATACAGCGAAAAGTGACTGATTGAATTACACTGTTTTTGGTTGTTCTCCGTGATATGGACATTTACTCCCACAATTTACCTATGCATCCACGTTAATACAGCTAAAAATACTGATTGAAATAACCTTTTTTTTTTTCACAGTGATAATGACATTCATTCCCACAATTTACACATACGTCCAGGTTATAACAGGAATAACGGACTGATTGAAATGCACCCTTTTACTTATTTCCCGTGATATTAACATTCATTCCAACAATTTAAGCACGAATCCACCTTAGTACAGATAAATCTCGCTGATTGAAATAAAACTTTTTTACTCCTTTCTTGTTATTTTGAAATTCTCTCCCACAATTTACACATGAATCCACGTTAATACAGCGAGAAATGACTGATTGAACAAAAAATGTTTTCAGTTGTTCTCCGTGATATTGACATTTAGTCCAACAATTTGCACATGAATCCACGTTAATACAGCTAAAAATACTGATTGAAATACACCTTTTTTATATTTTCACAGTGATATTGACGTTCATTCCCACAAGTTACACATAAGTCCACGTTAATACAGGTAAAACTGACCGATTGAAATGCACCCTTTTTACTTGTTTTCCGTCATATTAACATCCATTCCCACAATTTAAACATGAATCCACCTTAATACCGCTAAATCTCATTGATTGAAATACAACATTTTTACTCCTTTCTCCTTATATTGACATTCACTCCCACAATTTACACATGAATCCACGTTAAAACAGGTAAAGCTGACTGATTGAAATGCACCCTTTTTGCTTGTTTTCCGTCGTATTAACATCCATTCCCACAATTTACACATGAATCAACGCTTATACAGCTGAGACTCACTGATTGAAACACACCTTTTTTTACTTTTCCACAGTGATTTTAACATTCATTCCCACCATTTACACATGAATCCACATAAGTACAGCTAAATCTCGCTGATTGAAATACAACTTTTTTACTCCTTTCTTTTTATTTTGACATTCTCCCCCACAATTTACACATGAATCCACGTTAATTCAGCTAAACCTGACTCATTGAAATACACTGTTTTTAGTTGTTCTCCCTGATATTGATATTTATTCCCACAATTTACTCATGAATCCACGTTAATACAGCGAGAAGTGACTGATTGAAAAACACTGTTTTCAGTTGTTCTCCGTGATATTGACATTTAGTCCCACAATTTACACATGGATCCGTATTAATACAGCTAAAAAATACTGATTGAAATACACCTTTTTTACTGGTTCACAGTGATATTGACGTTCATTCCAACAATTTCAACATAAGTCCACGTTAATACAGGTAAAGCTGACTGATTGAAATGCACCCTTTTTACTTGTTTTCTGTGATATTAACATTCATTCCCACAATTTAAACATGAATCCACCTTAATACCACTAAATCTCATTGATTGAAGTACAACTTTTTTATTCCTTTCCCCTTATATTGACATTCACTCCCATAATTTAGACATGATTCCACGTTAATACAGCGAAAAGTGACTGATTGAATTACACTGTTTTTGGTTGTTCTCCGTGATATGGACATTTAATCCCACAATTTACCTATGCATCCACGTTAATACAGCTAAATATACTGATTGAAATAACCTTTTTTACTTTTTCACAGTGATATTGACATTCAGTCCCACAATTTACACATACGTCCAGGTTAATACAGGTACAACGGACTCATTGAAATGCACCCTTTTTACTTGTTTTCTGTGATATTAACATTCATTCCCACAATTTAAACATGAATCCACCTTAATACAGCTAAATCTATTTGATTGAAGTACAACTTTTTTACTCCTTTCCCCTTATATTGACATTCACTCCCACAATTTACCCATGAATCCACGTTAATACAGCGAAACCTAACTGATTGAAATACACTGTTTTTAGTTGTTCTCCCTGATATTGATATTTATTCCCACAATTTACTCATGAATCCACGTTAATACAGCGAGAAGTGACTGATTGAAAAACACTGTTTTCAGTTGTTCTCCGTGATATTGACATTTAGTCCCACAATTTACACATGAGTCCGCATTAATACAGCTAAAAAATACTGATTGAAATACACCTTTTTTACTGGTTCACAGTGATATTGACGTTCATTCACACAGTTTACCCATAAGTCCACGTTAATACAGGTAGAGGTGACTGATTGAAATGCACCCGCTTTACTTGTTTTCTGTGATATTAACATTCATTCCCACAATTTAAACATGAATCCACCTTAATACCACTAAATCTCATTGATTGAAGTACAACTTTTTTATTCCTTTCCCCTTATATTGACATTCACTCCCATAATTTAGACATGATTCCACGTTAATACAGTGAAAAGTGACTGATTGAATTACACTGTTTTTGGTTGTGCTCCGTGATATGGACATTTAATCCCACAATTTACCTATGCATCCACGTTAATACAGCTAAATATACTGATTGAAATAACCTTTTTTACTTTTTTACAGTGATATTGACATTCAGTCCCACAATTTACACATACGTCCAGGTTAATACAGGTACAACGGACTCATTGAAATGCACCCTTTTTACTTGTTTTCTGTGATATTAACATTCATTCCCACAATTTAAACATGAATCCACCTTAATACAGCTAAATCTATTTGATTGAAGTACAACTTTTTTACTCCTTTCCCCTTATATTGACATTCACTCCCACAATTTACCCATGAATCCACGTTAATACAGCGAAAAGTGACTGATTGAATTACACTGTTTTTAGTTGTTCTCCATGATATTGACATTTATTCCCACAATTTACCTATGCATCCACGTTAATACAGCTGAAAATACTGATTGAAATAACCTTTTTTACTTTTTCACAGTGATATTGGCATTCATTCCCACAATTTACACATACGTCCAGGTAAATACAGGTAAAGCGGACTGATTGAAATGCACCCTTTTTACTTGTTTTCCGTGATATTAACATTCATTCCCACAAATTAAACATGAATCCACCTTAGTACAGCTAAATCTCGCTGATTGAAATACAACTTTTTTACTCCCTTTATTTTGACATTCTTTCCCACAATTTACACATGAATCGACGTTAATAAAGCGAGAAGTGACTGATTGAAAACACTGTTTTCAGTTGTTCTCCGTGATATTGACATTTAGTCCCAGAATTTACACATGAATCCACGTTAATACAGCTAAAAAATATTGATTGAAATACACCATTTTTACTTTTTCAAAAGGATATTGACATTCATTCCCTCAAATTACACATACGTCCAGGTTAATACAGGTAAAGCTGACTGATTGAAATGCACCCTTTTTACTTGTTTTCCGTGATATTAATATTCATTCCCACAATTTAAACATGAACCCACTTTAATACAGCTAAATCTCATTGATTGAAATACAACTTTTTTACTCCTTTCCCTTATATTGACATTCACTACCACAACTTACACATGAATCCACGTTAATACAGCTAGAAGTGATTGATTGACAACACTGTTTTCAGTTGTTCTCCGTGATATTGACATTTAGTCGCACAATTTACACATGTATCCACGGTAATACAGCTAAAAAACACTGATTGAATACACATTTTTACTTTTTCAAATTGATATTCACATTTATTCCCACACTTTACACATGCATCCACCTTAATACAGGTAATACTGACTGATTGAAATGAACCCTTTTATTTTTTTTCAATGATATTAACATTCATTCAAACAATTTAAACATGAATCCACTTTAATACAGCTAAATCTCATTGATTGAAATACAACTTTTTTACTCCTTTCCCCTTATATTGACATTCACTACCACAACTTACACATGAATCCACGTTAATACAGCTAGAAGTGATTGATTGACAACACTGTTTTCAGTTGTTCTCCGTGATATTGACATTTAGTCGCACAATTTACACATGTATCCACGTTAATAAAGCTAAAAAATACTGATTGAAATACACCTTTTTTACTGGTTCACAGTGATATTGACGTTCCTTCCCACAATTTACACATAAGTCCAAGTTAAAACGGGTAAAGCTGACTGATTGAAATGCACCCTTTTTGCTTGTTTTCAGTCGTATTAACATCCATTCCCACAATTTACACATGAATCAACGCCAATACAGCTAAGACTCTCTGACTGAAACACACCTTTTTTTACTTTTCCACAGTGATTTTAACATTCATTCCCACCATTTACACATGAATCCACATAAGTACAGCTAAATCTCGCTGATTGAAATACAACATTTTTACTCCTTTCTTTTTATTTTGACATTCTCTCCCACAATTTACACATGAATCCACGTTACTTCAGCTAAACCTGACTCATTGAAATACCCTGTTTTTAGTTGTTCTCCGTGATATTGACATTTAGTCCCACAATTTAAACATGAATCCACCTTAATACCACTAAATCTCATTGATTGAAGTACAACTTTTTTACTCCTTTCCCCTTATATTGACATTCACTCCCACAATTTACACATGATTCCACGTTAATACAGCGAAAAGTGACTGATTGAATTACACTGTTTTTGGTTGTTCTCCGTGATATGGACATTTACTCCCACAATTTACCTATGCATCCACGTTAATACAGCTAAAAATACTGATTGAAATAACCTTTTTTCTTTTTCACAGTGATAATGACATTCATTCCCACAATTTAAACATACGTCCAGGTTATAACAGGAATAACGGACTGATTGAAATGCACCCTTTTACTTATTTCCCGTGATATTAACATTCATTCCAACAATTTAAGCACGAATCCACCTTAGTACAGATAAATCTCGCTGATTGAAATAAAACTTTTTTACTCCTTTCTTGTTATTTTGAAATTCTCTCCCACAATTTACACATGAATCCACGTTAATACAGCGAGAAATGACTGATTGAACAAAAAATGTTTTCAGTTGTTCTCCGTGATATTGACATTTAGTCCAACAATTTGCACATGAATCCACGTTAATACAGCTAAAAATACTGATTGAAATACACTTTTTTTATATTTTCACAGTGATATTGACGTTCATTCCTACAAGTTACACATAAGTCCACGTTACTACAGGTAAAACTGACCGATTGAAATGCACCCTTTTTACTTGTTTTCCGTCATATTAACATCCATTCCCACAATTTAAACATGAATCCACCTTAATACCGCTAAATCTCATTGATTGAAATACAACATTTTTACTCCTTTCTCCTTATATTGACATTCACTCCCACAATTTACACATGAATCCACGTTAAAACAGGTAAAGCTGACTGATTGAAATGCACCCTTTTTGCTTGTTTTCCGTCGTATTAACATCCATTCCCACAATTTACACATGAATCAACGCTTATACAGCTGAGACTCACTGATTGAAACACACCTTTTTTTACTTTTCCACAGTGATTTTAACATTCATTCCCACCATTTACACATGAATCCACATAAGTACAGCTAAATCTCGCTGATTGAAATACAACTTTTTTACTCCTTTCTTCTTATATTGACATTCACTCCCATAATTTAGACATGATTCCACGTTAATACAGCGAAAAGTGACTGATTGAATTACACTGTTTTTGGTTGTTCTCCGTGATATGGACATTTATTCCCACAATTTACCTATGCATCCACGTTAATACAGCTAAAAATACTGATTGAAATACACCTTTTTTATATTTTCACAGTGATATTGACGTTCATTCCCACAAGTTACACATGAATCAACGCTTATACAGCTGAGACTCACTGATTGAAACACACCTTTTTTTACTTTTCCACAGTGATTTTAACATTCATTCCCACCATTTACACATGAATCCACATAAGTACAGCTAAATCTCGCTGATTGAAATACAACTTTTTTACTCCTTTCTTTTTATTTTGACATTCTCCCCCACAATTTACACATGAATCCACGTTAATTCAGCTAAACCTGACTCATTGAAATACACTGTTTTTAGTTGTTCTCCCTGATATTGATATTTATTCCCACAATTTACTCATGAATCCACGTTAATACAGCGAGAAGTGACTGATTGAAAAACACTGTTTTCAGTTGTTCTCCGTGATATTGACATTTAGTCCCACAATTTACACATGGATCCGTATTAATACAGCTAAAAAATACTGATTGAAATACACCTTTTTTACTGGTTCACAGTGATATTGACGTTCATTCCAACAATTTCAACATAAGTCCACGTTAATACAGGTAAAGCTGACTGATTGAAATGCACCCTTTTTACTTGTTTTCTGTGATATTAACATTCATTCCCACAATTTAAACATGAATCCACCTTAATACCACTAAATCTCATTGATTGAAGTACAACTTTTTTATTCCTTTCCACTTATATTGACATTCACTCCCATAATTTAGACATGATTCCACGTTAATACAGCGAAAAGTGACTGATTGAATTACACTGTTTTTGGTTGTTCTCCGTGATATGGACATTTATTCCCACAATTTACCTATGCATCCACGTTAATACAGCTAAAAATACTGATTGAAATACACCTTTTTTATATTTTCACAGTGATATTGACGTTCATTCCCACAAGTTACACATAAGTCCACGTTAATACAGGTAAAGCTGACTGATTGAAATGCACCCCTTTTACTTGTTTTCCGTCATATTAACATCCATTCCCACAATTTACACATGAATCAACGCTAATACAGCTAAGATTAACTGATTGAAATACATCTTTTTTACTTTCTCACAGTGATATTGACATTCATTCCCACAATTTACACAAAGTCCACGTTAATACAGGTAAAGCTGACTGATTGAAATACACCCTTTTTACTTGTTTTCCGTGATATTAATATTCATTCCCACAATTTAAACATGAATCCACCTTAATACCGCTAAATCTCATTGATTGAAATGCAACTTTTTCACTCCTTTCCCCTTATATTGACATTCACTCCCACAATTTACACATGAATCCACGTTAATACAGCTAAAAAATACTGATTGAAATACACCTTTTTTACTTTTTCACAGTGATATTGACGTTCATTCCCACAATTTGCACATAAGTCCACGTTAACACAGGTAAAGCTGACTGAATGAAATGCACCCCTTTTACTT
This sequence comes from Sanderia malayensis, assembly GCA_013076295.1. NCBI lineage: Eukaryota > Metazoa > Cnidaria > Scyphozoa > Semaeostomeae > Pelagiidae > Sanderia > Sanderia malayensis. The sequence continues at coordinate 21,424 of RQOL01000666.1, read as the reverse complement.
GTTTTCTGTGATATTAACATTCATTCCCACAATTTAAACTTGAATCCACCTTAATACCGCTAAATCTCATTGATTGAAATACAACTTTTTCACTCCTTTCCCCTTATACTGACATTCACTCCCACAATTTACACATGAATCAACGTTAATACAGTGAAAAGTGACTGATTGAATTACACTGTTTTTAGTTGTTTTCCGTGATATTGACGGCTATTCCCAAAATTTACCTATGCATCCCCGTTAATACAGCTAAAAATACTGATTGAAATAACCTTTTTTATCTTTTCACAGTGATATTAACATTCAGTCCCACAATTTACACATCCGTCCAGGTTAATACAGGTAAAACGGACTGATTGAAATGCACACTTTTTACTTGTTTTCCGTAATATTAACACTCATTCCCACAAATTGAACATGAATCCACCTTAGTACAGCTAAATTTCGCTGATCGAAATACAACTTTTTTACTCCTTTCTTGTTATTTTGACATTATCTCCCACAATTTACACATGAATCCACGTTAATACAGCGAGAAGTGACTGATTGAAAAACACTGTTTTCAGTTGTTCTCCGTGATATTGACATTTAGTCCCAGAATTTACACATGAATCCACGTTAATACAGCTAAAAATACTGATTGAAATAACCTTTTTTATCTTTTCACAGTGATATTAACATTCAGTCCCACAATTTACACATCCGTCCAGGTTAATACAGGTAAAACGGACTGATTGAAATGCACCCTTTTTACTTTTTTTCCGTGATATTAACATTCATTCCCACAAATTGAACATGAATCCATCTTAGTACTGCTAAATTTCGCTGATTGAAATACAACTTTTTTACTCCTTTCTTGTTATTTTGACATTATCTCCCACACTTTACACATGAATCCACGTTAATACAGCGAGAAGTGACTGATTGAAAAACACTGTTTTCAGTTGTTCTCCGTGATATTGACCTTTAGTCCCACAATTTACACATTAATCCACGTTAATACAGCTAAAAATACTGATTGAAATACACCTTTTTTATTTTTTCACAGTGATGTTCACGTTCATTCCCACAAGTTACACATAAGTCCACGTTAATACAGGTAAAGCTGACTGATTGAAATGCACCCTTTTTACTTGTTTTCCGACATACTAACATCCATTCCCACAATTTACACATGAATCAACGCTAATACAGCTAAGATTCACTGATTGAAAAAACCTTTTTTACTTTTTCACAGTGATATTGACATTCATTCCCACAATTTACACATACGTCCAGGTTAATACAGGTAAAGCTGACAGATTGAAATGCACCCTTTTTACTTGTTTTCCGTGATATTAATATTCATTCCCACAATTTAAACATGAACCCACTTTAATACAGCTAAATCTCACTGATTGAAATACAACTTTTTTACTCCTTTCCCGTTATATTGACATTCACTCCCAGAATTTACACATGAATCCACGTTAATTCAGCGAAACCTAACTGATTGAAATACACTGTTTTTATTTGTTCTCCCTGATATTGATACTTATTCCCACAATTTACACATGAATCCTCGGTAATACAGCAAAAAAACACTGATTGAAATACACCGTTTTTACTTTTTCACAATGATATTGACATTTATTCCCACAATTTACACATGCATCCACGTTAATACAGGTAATACTGACTGATTGAAGTGAAACCTTTTTACTTTTTTTCAATGATATTAACATTCATTCCCACAATTTAAACATGAACCCACTTTAATACAGCTAAATCTCATTGATTGAAATACAACTTTTTTACTCCGTTCCCCTTATATTGACATTCACTACCACAACCTACACATGAATCCACGTTAATACAGCTAGAAGTGATTGATTGAAAACACTGTTTTCAGTTGTTCTCCGTGATATTGACATTTAGTCCCACAATTTACACATGAATCCACGTTAATACAGCTAAAACACACCTTTTTTACTGGTTCACAGTGATATTGACGTTCCTTCCCACAATTTACACATAAGTCCACGTTAATACAGGTAAAGCTGACTGATTGAAATGCACCCTTTTTACTTGTTTTCTGTGATATTAACATTCATTCCCACAATTTAAACATGAATTCACCTTAATACAGCTAAATCACATTGATTGAAGTACAACTTTTTTACTCCTTTCCCCTTATATTGACATTCACTCCCACAATTTACCCATGAATCCACGTTAATACAGCGAAAAGTGACTGATTGAAATACACTGTTTTTAGTTGTTCTCCGTGATATTGACATTTATTTCCACAATTTACCTATGTATCCACGTTAATACAGCTAAAAATACTGATTGAAATAACCTTTTTTACTTTTTCACAGTGATATCGACGTTCATTCCCACAATTTGCATATAAGTCCACGTTAATACAGGTAAAGCTGAGTGAATGAAATGCACCCTTTTTACTTGTTTTCTGTGATATTGACATTCATTCCCACAAATTAGACATGATTCCACGTTAATACAGCGAAAAGTGACTGATTGAATTACACTGTTTTTAGTTGTTCTCGGTGATATTGACATTTATTCCACAATTTACCTATGCATCCACGTTAATACAGCTAAAAATACTGATTGAAATATCCTTTTTCCTTTTTCACAGTGATAATGACATTCATTCCCACAATTTACACATACGTCCAGGTTAATACAAGTACAACGGACTCATTGAAATGCACCCTTTTTACTTATTTTCCGTGATATTAACATTCATTCCCACAATTTAAACATGAATCCACCTTAGTACAGCTAAATCTCGCTGATTGAAATACAACTTTTTTACTCCTTTCTTGTTATTTTGACATTCTCTCCCACAATTTACATATGAATCCACGTTAATACAGCGAGAAATGACTGATTGAAAAAAAAGTTTTCAGTTGTTCTCCGTGATATTGACATTTAGTCCCACAATTTACACATTAATCCACGTTAATACAGCTAAAAATACTGATTGAAATACACCTTTTTTATATTTTCACAGTGATGTTGACGTTCATTCCCACAATTTACACATACGTCCAGGTTAATACAGGTAAAGCTGACTGATTGAAATGCACCCTTTTTACTTGTTTTCCGTGATATTAAATTCATTCCCACAATTTAAACATGAACCCTCTTTAATACAGCTAAATCTCACTGATTGAAATACAACTTTTTTACTCCTTTCCCGTTATATTGACATTCACTCCCAGAATTTACACATGAATCCACGTTAATTCAGCGAAACCTGACTGATTGAAATACACTGTTTTTAGTTGATCTCCCTGATATTGATACTTATTCCCACAATTTACACATGAATCCACGGTAATACAGCAAAAAAACACTGATTGAAATACACAGTTTTTACTTTTTCAAAATGATATTGACATTCATTCGCACAAATTACACATACGTCCAGGTTAATACAGGTAAAGCTGACTGATTGAAATGCACCCTTTTTACTTGTTTTCCTTGATATTAAAATTCATTCTCACAATTTAAACATGAATCCATCTTAATACCGCTAAATCTCATTGATTGAAATACAACTTTTTTACTCCTTTCCCCTTATATTGACATTCACTCCCACAATTTACCCATGAATCCACGTTAATACAGCGAAAAGTGACTGATTGAATTACACTGTTTTTAGTTGTTCTCCGTGATACTGACATTTATTTCCACAATTTACCTATGTATCCACGTTAATACAGCTAAAAATACTGATTGAAATAACCTTTTTTACTTTTTCACAGTGATATTGACGTTCATTCCCACAATTTGCACATAAGTCCACGTTAATACAGGTAAAGCTGAGTGAATGAAATGCACCCTTTTTACTTGTTTTCTGTGATATTGACATTCATTCCCACAAATTAGACATGATTCCACGTTAATACAGCGAAAAGTGACTGATTGAATTACACTGTTTTTAGTTGTTCTCGGTGATATTGACATTTATTCCCACAATTTACCTATGCATCCACGTTAATACAGCTAAAAATACTGATTGAAATAACCTTTTTTCCTTTTTCACAGTGATAATGACATTCATTCCCACAATTTACACATACGTCCAGGTTAATACAAGTACAACGGACTCATTGAAATGCACCCTTTTTACTTGTTTTCCGTGATATTAATATTCATTCCCACAATTTAAACATGAACCCACTTTAATACAGCTAAATCTCATTGATTGAAATACAACTTTTTTACTCCTTTCCCCTTATATTGACATTCACTACCACAACTTACACATGAATCCACGTTAATACAGCTAGAAGTGATTGATTGACAACACTGTTTTCAGTTGTTCTCCGTGATATTGACATTTAGTCGCACAATTTACACATGTATCCACGGTAATACAGCTAAAAAACACTGATTGAAATACACATTTTTGCTTTTTCAAATTGATATTCACATTTATTCCCACACTTTACACATGCATCCACCTTAATACAGGTAATACTGACTGATTGAAATGAACCCTTTTTATTTTTTTTTCAATGATATTAACATTCATTCAAACATTTAAACATGAATCCACTTTAATACAGCTAAATCTCATTGATTGAAATACAACTTTTTTACTCCTTTCCCCTTATATTGACATTCACTACCACAACTTACACATGAATCCACGTTAATACAGCTAGAAGTGATTGATTGACAACACTGTTTTCAGTTGTTCTCCGTGATATTGACATTTAGTCGCACAATTTACACATGTATCCACGTTAATAAAGCTAAAAAATACTGATTGAAATACACCTTTTTTACTGGTTCACAGTGATATTGACGTTCCTTCCCACAATTTACACATAATCCAAGTTAAAACGGGTAAACTGACTGATTGAAATGCACCCTTTTTGCTTGTTTTCAGTGTATTAACATCCATTCCCACAATTTACACATGAATCAACGCCAATACAGCTAAGACTCTCTGACTGAAACACACCTTTTTTTACTTTTCCACAGTGATTTAACATTCATTCCCACCATTTACACATGAATCCACATAAGTACAGCTAAATTCGCTGATTGAAATACAACATTTTTACTCCTTTCTTTTTATTTTGACATTCTCTCCCACAATTTACACATGAATCCACGTTACTTCAGCTAAACCTGACTCATTGAAATACCCTGTTTTTAGTTGTTCTCCGTGATATTGACATTTAGTCCCACAATTTAAACATGAATCCACCTTAATACCACTAAATCTCATTGATTGAAGTACAACTTTTTTACTCCTTTCCCCTTATATTGACATTCACTCCCACAATTTACACATGATTCCACGTTAATACAGCGAAAAGTGACTGATTGAATTACACTGTTTTTGGTTGTTCTCCGTGATATGGACATTTATCCCACAATTTACCTATGCATCCACGTTAATACAGCTAAAAATACTGATTGAAATAACCTTTTTTCTTTTTCACAAGTGATAATGACATTCATTCCCACAATTTACACATACGTCCAGGTTATAACAGGAATAACGGACTGATTGAAATGCACCCTTTTACTTATTTCCCGTGATATTAACATTCATTCCAACAATTTAAGCACGAATCCACCTTAGTACAGATAAATCTCGCTGATTGAAATAAAACTTTTTACTCCTTTCTTGTTATTTTGAAATTCTCTCCCACAATTTACACATGAATCCACGTTAATACAGCGAGAAATGACTGATTGAACAAAAATGTTTTCAGTTGTTCTCCGTGATATTGACATTTAGTCCACAATTTGCACATGAATCCACGTTAATACAGCTAAAAAATACTGATTGAAATACACCTTTTTTATATTTTCACATGATATTGACGTTCATTCCCACAATTACACATAGTCCACGTTAATACAGGTAAACGACATTGAAATGCACCTTTTTACTTGTTTTCCGATATTAAATCATTCCCACATTTAAACATGAATCCACCTTAATACGCTAAATCTCATTGATTGAATACAATTTTTACTCCTTCCCTTATATTGACATTCACTCCCACAATTTACACATGAATCCACGTTAAAACAGGTAAAGCTGACTGATTGAAATGCACCCTTTTTGCTTGTTTTCCGTCGTATTAACATCATTCCCACAATTTACACATGAATCAACGTTATACAGCTAGACTCACTGATTGAAACACACCTTTTTTTACTTTTCCACAGTGATTTTAACATTCATTCCACCATTTACACATGAATCCACATAATACAGCTAAATCTCGCTGATTGAAATACAACTTTTTTACTCCTTTCTTTTTATTTTGACATTCTCTCCCACAATTTACACATGAATCCACGTTAATTCAGCTAAACTGACTCATTGAAATACACTGTTTTTAGTTGTTCTCCCTGATATTGAATTTATCCCACAATTTACTCATGAATCCACGTTAATACAGCGAGAAGTGACTGATTGAAAAACACTGTTTTCAGTTGTTCTCCGTGATATTGACATTTAGTCCCACAATTACACATGAATCCGATTAATACAGCTAAAAAATACTGATTGAAATACACCTTTTTTACTGGTTCACAGTGATATTGACGTTCATTCCACAATTTCACATAAGTCCACGTTAATACAGGTAAAGCTGACTGATTGAAATGCACCCTTTTTACTTGTTTTCTGATATTAACATTCATTCCCACAATTTAACATGAATCCCCTTAATACACTAAATCTCATTGATTGAAATACAACTTTTTTATCCTTTCCCTTATATTGACATTCATCCCACAATTAGACATGATTCCACGTTAATACAGCGAAAAGTGACTGATTGAATTACACTGTTTTTAGTTGTTCTCGGTGATATTGACATTTATTCCACAATTTACCTATGCATCCACGTTAATACAGCTAAAAATACTGATTGAAATAACCTTTTTTCTTTTTCACAGTGATAATGACATTCATTCCCACAATTTACACATACGTCCAGGTTAATACAAGTACAACGGACTCATTGAAATGCACCCTTTTTACTTATTTTCCGTGATATTAACATTCATTCCCACAATTTAAACATGAATCCACCTTAGTACAGCTAAATCTCGCTGATTGAAATACAACTTTTTTACTCCTTTCTTGTTATTTTGACATTCTCTCCCACAATTTACACATGAATCCACGTTAATACAGCGAGAATACTGATTGAAAAACTGTTTTCAGTTGTTCCGTGATATTGACATTTAGTCCACAATTTACACATGAATCCACGTTAATACAGCTAAAAATACTGATTGAAATAACCTTTTTTATCTTTTCACAGTGATATTGACATTCATTCCACAATTTACACATACGTCCAGGTTAATACAGGAAAACGACTGATTGAAATGCACCCTTTTTACTTGTTTTCCTGATATTAACATCATTCCCACAATTAACATAATCCATTAGTACGCTAATTCGCTGATTGAAATACAACTTTTTTACTCTTTCTTTATTTGACATTCATTCCCACAATTTACACATGAATCCACGTTAATAAGCGAGAAGTGACTGATTGAAAACACTGTTTTCAGTTGTTCTCCGTGATATTGACATTTAGTCCACAATTTACACATGAATCACGTTAATACAGCTAAAATACTGATTGAAATAACCTTTTTTATTTTTCACAGTGATATTACATTCATTCCCACAATTTACACATACGTCCAGGTTAATACAGTAAAGCGACTGATTGAAATGCACCCTTTTTTGTTTTCATATTAACATCATCCCACAATTAACATGAATACTATACATATTCACTGATTGAAAAACCCTTTTTATTTTTCCAGTATATTAATTCATTCCCACAATTTACACATACGTCCAGGTTAATACAGGTAAAGCTGACTGATTGAAATGCACCCTTTTTACTTGTTTTCCGTGATATTAATATTCATTCCCACAATTTAAACATGAACCCACTTTAATACAGCTAAATCTCACTGATTGAAATACAACTTTTTTACTCCGTTCCCGTTATATTGACATTCACTCCAGAATTTACACATGAATCCACGTTAATTCAGCGAAACCTAACTGATTGAAATACACTGTTTTTATTTGTTCTCCCTGATATTGATACTTATTCCACAATTTACACATGAATCCTCGGTAATACAGCAAAAAAACACTGATTGAAATACACCGTTTTTACTTTTTCAAATGATATTGACATTTATTCCCACAATTTACACATGCATCCACGTTAATACAGGTAATACTGACTGATTGAAGTGAAACCTTTTTACTTTTTTTCAATGATATTAACATTCATTCCCACAATTTAAACATGAACCCACTTTAATACAGCTAAATCTCATTGATTGAAATACAACTTTTTTACTCCGTTCCCCTTATATTGACATTCACTACCACAACCTACACATGAATCCACGTTTATACAGCTAGAAGTGATTGATTGAAAACACTGTTTTCAGTTGTTCTCCGTGATATTGACATTTAGTCCCACAATTTACACATGAATCCACGTTAATACAGCTAAAACACACCTTTTTTACTGGTTCACAGTGATATTGACGTTCCTTCCCACAATTTACACATAAGTCCACGTTAATACATGTAAAGCTGACTGATTGAAATGCACCCTTTTTACTTGTTTTCTGTGATATTAACATTCATTCCCACAATTTAAACATGAAATCACCTTAATACAGCTAAATCACATTGATTGAAGTACAACTTTTTTACTCCTTTCCCCTTATATTGACATTCACTCCCACAATTTACCCATGAATCCACGTTAATACAGCGAAAAGTGACTGATTGAATTACACTGTTTTTAGTTGTTCTCCGTGATATTGACATTTATTTCCACAATTTACCTATGTATCCACGTTAATACAGCTAAAAATACTGATTGAAATAACCTTTTTTACTTTTTCACAGTGATATCGACGTTCAATCCCACAATTTGCACATAAGTCCACGTTAATACAGGTAAAGCTGAGTGAATGAAATGCACCCTTTTTACTTGTTTTCTGTGATATTGACATTCATTCCCACAAATTAGACATGATTCCACGTTAATACAGCGAAAAGTGACTGATTGAATTACACTGTTTTTAGTTGTTCTCGGTGATATTGACATTTATTCCCACAATTTACCTATGCATCCACGTTAATACAGCTAAAAATACTGATTGAAATAACCTTTTTTCCTTTTTCACAGTGATAATGACATTCATTCCCACAATTTACACATACGTCCAGGTTAATACAAGTACAACGGACTCATTGAAATGCACCCTTTTTACTTATTTTCCGTGATATTAACATTCATTCCTACAATTTAAACATGAATCCACCTTAGTACAGCTAAATCTCGCTGATTGAAATACAACTTTTTTACTCCTTTCTTGTTATTTTGACATTCTCTCCCACAATTTACATATGAATCCACGTTAATACAGCGAGAAATTACTGATTGAAAAAAAAGTTTTCAGTTGTTCTCCGTGATATTGACATTTAGTCCCACAATTTACACATTAATCCACGTTAATACAGCTAAAAATACTTATTGAAATACACCTTTTTTATATTTTCACAGTGATGTTGACGTTCATTCCCACAAGTTACACATAAGTCCACGTTAATACAGGTAAAGCTGACTGATTGAAATGCACCCTTTTTACTTGTTTTCCGTCATATTAACATCCATTCCCAAAATTTACACATGAATCAACGCTAATACAGCTAAGATTCACTGATTGAAAAAACCCTTTTTACTTTTTCACAGTGATATTGACATTCATTCCCACAATTTACACGTACGTCCAGGTTAATACAGGTAAAGCTGACTGATTGAAATGCACCCTTTTTACTTGTTTTCCGTGATATTAATATTCATTCCCACAATTTAAACATGAACCCTCTTTAATACAGCTAAATCTCACTGATTGAAATACAACTTTTTTACTCCTTTCCCGTTATATTGACATTCACTCCCAGAATTTACACATGAATCCACGTTAATTCAGCGAAACCTGACTGATTGAAATACACTGTTTTAGTTGATCTCCCTGATATTGATACTTATTCCCACAATTTACACATGAATCCACGGTAATACAGCAAAAAACCACTGATTGAAATACACCGTTTTTACTTTTTCAAAATGATATTGACATCCATTCGCACAAATTACACATACGTCCAGGTTAATACAGGTAAAGCTGACTGATTGAAATGCACCCTTTTTACTTGTTTTCCTTGATATTAAAATTCATTCTCACAATTTAAACATGAATCCATCTTAATACCGCTAAATCTCATTGATTGAAATACAACTTTTTTAGTACTTTCTTTTTATTTTGACATTCTCTCCCACAATTTACACATGAATCGACGTTAATAAGCGAGAAGTGACTGATTGAAAAACACTGTTTTCAGTTGTTCTCCGTGATATTGACATTTAGTCCCAGAATTTACACATGAATCCACGTTCATACAGCTAAAAAATACTGATTGAAATACACCTTTTTCACTTTTTCAAAATGATATTGACATTCATTCGCACAAATTACACATACGTCCAGGTTAATACAGGTAAAGCTGACTGATTGAAATGCACCCTTTTTACTTGTTTTCCTTGATATTAAAATTCATTTTCACAATTTAAACATGAATCCATCTTAATACCGCTAAATCTCGCTGATTGAAATACAACTTTTTTAGTACTTTCTTTTTATTTTGACATTCTCTCCCACAATTTACACATGAATCGACGTTAATAAAGCGAGAAGTGACTGATTGAAAAACACTGTTTTCAGTTGTTCTCCGTGATATTGACATTTAGTCCCAGAATTTACACATGAATCCACGTTAATACAGCTAAAAAATACTTATTGAAATACACCTTTTTTACTTTTTCAAAATGATATTGACATTCATTCGCACAAATTACACATACGTCCAGGTTAATACAGGTAAAGCTGACTGATTGAAATGCACCCTTTTTACTTGTTTTCCTTGATATTAAAATTCATTCTCACAATTTAAACATGAATCCATCTTAATACCGCTAAATCACATTGATTGAAGTACAACTTTTTTACTCCTTTCCCCTTATATTGACATTCACTCCCACAATTTACCCATGAATCCACGTTAATACAGCGAAAAGTGACTGATTGAATTACACTGTTTTTAGTTGTTCTCCGTGATATTGACATTTATTTCCACAATTTACCTATGTATCCACGTTAATACAGCTAAAAAGACTGATTGAAATAACCTTTTTTACTTTTTCACAGTGATATTGACGTTCATTCCCACAATTTGCACATAAGTCCACGTTAATACAGGTAAAGCTGAGTGAATGAAATGCACCCTTTTTACTTGTTTTCTGTGATATTGACATTCATTCCCACAAATTAGACATGATTCCACGTTAATACAGCGAAAAGTGACTGATTGAATTACACTGTTTTTAGTTGTTCTCGGTGATATTGACATTTATTCCCACAATTTACCTATGCATCCACGTTAATACAGCTAAAAATATTGATTGAAATAACCTTTTTTCCTTTTTCACAGTGATAATGACATTCATTCCCACAATTTACACATACGTCCAGGTTAATACAAGTACAACGGACTCATTGAAATGCACCCTTTTTAATTATTTTCCGTGATATTAACATTCATTCCCCCAATTTAAACATGAATCCACCTTAGTACAGCTAAATCTCGCTGATTGAAATACAACTTTTTTACTCCTTTCTTGTTATTTTGACATTCTCTCCCATAATTTACATATGAATCCACGTTAATACAGCGAGAAATGACTGATTGAAAAAAAAGTTTTAAGTTGTTCTCCGTGATATTGACATTTAGTCCCACAATTTACACATTAATCCACGTTAATACAGCTAAAAATACTGATTGAAATACACCTTTTTTATATTTTCACAGTGATGTTGACGTTCATTCCCACAAGTTACACATAAGTTCACGTTAATACAGGTAAAGCTGACTGATTGAAATGCACCCTTTTTACTTGTTTTCCGTCATATTAACATCCATTCCCACAATTTACACATGAATCAACGCTAATACAGCTAAGATTCACTGATTGAAAAAACCCTTTTTACTTTTTCACAGTGATATTGACATTCATTCCCACAATTTACACATACGTCCAGGTTAATACAGGTAAAGCTGACTGATTGAAATGCACCCTTTTTACTTGTTTTCCGTGATATTAATATTCATTCCCACAATTTAAACATGAACCCACTTTAATACAGCTAAATCTCACTGATTGAAATACAACTTTTTTACTCCTTTCCCGTTATATTGACATTCACTCCCAGAATTTACACATGAATCCACGTTAATTCAGCGAAACCTGACTGATTGAAATACACTGTTTTTAGTTGATCTCCCTGATATTGATACTTATTCCCACAATTTACACATGAATCCACGGTAATACAGCAAAAAAACACTGATTGAAATACACCGTTTTTACTTTTTCAAAATGATATTGACATTTATTCCCACAATTTACACATGCATCCACGTTAATACAGGTAATACTGACTGATTGAAGTGAAACCTTTATACTTTTTTTCAATGATATTAACATTCATTCCCACAATTTAAACATGAACCCACTTTAATACAGCTAAATCTCATTGATTGAAATACAACTTTTTTACTCCGTTCCCCTTATTTTGACATTCACTACCACAACCTACACATGAATCCACGTTAATACAGCTAGAAGTGATTGATTGAAAACACTGTTTCTAGTTGTTCTCCGTGATATTGACATTTAGTCCCACAATTTACACATGAATCCACGTTAATACAGCTAAAAAATACTGATTGAAATACACCTTTTTTACTTTTTCAAAATGATATTGACATTCATTCGCACAAATTACACATACGTCCAGGTTAATACAGGTAAAGCTGACTTATTGAAATGCACCCTTTTTACTTGCTTTCCTTGATATTAAAATTCATTCTCACATTTTAAACATGAATCCATCTTAATACCGCTAAATCTCGCTGATTGAAATACAACTTTTTTAGTACTTTCTTTTTACTTTGACATTCTCTCCCACAATTTACACATGAATCGACGTTAATAAAGCGAGAAGTGAGTGATTGAAAAACACTGTTTTCAGTTGTTCTCCGTGATATTGACATTTAGTCCCAGAATTTACACATGAATCCACGTTAATACAGCTAAAAAATACTGATTGAAATACACCTATTTTACTTTTTCAAAATGATATTGACATTCATTCGCACAAATTACACATACGTCCAGGTTAATACAGGTAAAGCTGACTGATTGAAAAGCACCCTTTTTACTTGTTTTCCTTGATATTAAAATTCATTCTCACAATTTAAACATGAATCCATCTTAATACCGCTAAATCTCATTGATGGAAATACAACTTTTTTACTCCTTTCCCCTTATATTGACATTCACTCCCACAATTTACCCATGAATCCACGTTAATACAGCGAAAAGTGACTGATTGAATTACACTGTTTTTAGTTGTTCTCCGTGATACTGACATTTATTTCCACAATTTACCTATGTATCCACGTTAATACAGCTAAAAATACTGATTGAAATAACCTTTTTTACTTTTTCACAGTGATATTGACGTTCATTCCCACAATTTGCACATAAGTCCACGTTAATACAGGTAGAGCTGAGTGAATAAAATGCACCCTTTTTACTTGTTTTCTGTGATATTGACATTCATTCCCACAAATTAGACATGATTCCACGTTAATAAAGCGAGAAGTGACTGATTGAAAAACACTGTTTTCAGTTGTTCTCCGTGATATTGACATTTAGTCCCAGAATTTACACATGAATCCAGGTTAATACAGCTAAAAAATACCGATTGAAATACACCTTTTTTACTTTCTCAAAATGATATTGACATTCATTCGCACAAATTACACATACGTCCAGGTTAATACAGGTAAAGGTGACTGATTGAAATGCACCCTTTTTACTTGTTTTCCTTGATATTTAAATTCATTCTCACAATTTAAACATGAATCCATCTTAATACCGCTAAATCTCATTGATTGAAATACAACTTTTTTACTCCTTTCCCCTTATATTCACATTCACTCGCACAATTTACACATGAATCCACGTTAATACAGCAAAAAATGATTGATTGTATTACACTGTTTTTAGTTGTTCTCCGTGATATTGACATTTATTCCCACAATTTACCTATGCATCCACGTTAATACAGCTAAAAATACTGATTGAAATAACCTTTTTTACTTTTTCACAGTGATATTGACCTTCATTCCCACAATTTACACATACGTCCAAGTTAATACAGGTAAAACGGACTGATTGAAATGCACCCTTTTTACTTGTTTTCCTTGATATTAACATTCATTCCCACAATTTAAACATAAATCCACCTTAGTACAGATAAGTCTCGCTGATTGAAATACAACTTTTTTACTCTTTTCTTGATATTTTGATATTCACTCCCACAATTTACACATGAATCCACGTTAATACAGCGAGAAGTGACTGATTGAAAACACTGTTTTCAGTTGTTCTCCGTGATATTGACATTTAGTCCCACAATTTACACATGAATCCACGTTAATACAGCTAAAAAATACGGAGTGAAATACACCTTTTTTATTGGTTCACAGTGATATTGACGTTCCTTCCCACAATTTACACATAAGTCCACGTTAAAACGGGTAAAGCTGACTGATTGAAATGCACCCTTTTTGCTTGTTTTCCGTCGTATTAACATCCATTCCCACAATTTACACATGAATCACCGCTAATACAGCTAAGACTCTCTGACTGAAACACACCTTTTTTTACTTTTCCGCAGTGATTTTAACATTCATTCCCACCATTTACACATGAATACACATAAGTACAGCTAAATCTCGCTGATTGAAATACAACATTTTTACTCCTTTCTTTTTATTTTGACATTCTCTCCCACAATTTACACATGAATCCACGTTAATTCAGCTAAACCTGACTCATTGAAATACACTGTTTTTAGTTGTTGTCCGTGATATTGACATTTAGTCACACAATTTACACATGAATCCGCATTAATACAGCTAAAAAATACTGATTGAAATACACCTTTTTTACTGGTTCACAGTGATATTGACGTTCATTCCCACAATTTACACATAAGTCCACGTTAATACAGGTAAAGCTGACTGATTGAAATGCACCCTTTTTACTTGTTTTCCGTGATATTAATATTGATTCCCACAATTTAAACATGAACCCACTTTGATACAGCTAAATCTCGCTGATTGAAATACAACTTTCTTACTCCTTTCTTTTTATTTTGACATTCTCTCCCACAATTTACACATGAATCGACGTTAATAAAGCGAGAAGTGACTGATTGAAAAACACTGTTTTCAGTTGTTCTCCGTGATATTGACATTTAGTCCCAGAATTTACACATGAATCCACGTTAATACAGCTAAAAAATACTGATAGAAATACACATTTTTTATATTTTCACAGTGATATTGACGTTCATTCCCACAAGTTACACATAAGTCCACGTTAATACAGGTAAAGCTGACTGATGGAAATGCACCCTTTTTACTTGTTTTCCGTCATATTAACATCCATTCCCACAATTTACTCATGAATCAACGCTAATACAGCTAAGATTCACTGATTGAAAAAACCCTTTTTCCTTTTTCACAGTGATATTGACATTCATTCCCACAATTTACACATACGTCCAGGTTAATACAGGTATAACGGACTGATTGAAATGCACCCTTTTTACTTGTTTTCCGTGATATTAACATTCATTCCCACAAATTGAACATGAATCCACCTTAGTACAGCTAAATCTCGCTGATTGAAATACAACGTTTTTACTCCCTTCTTGTTATTTTGACATTCTCTCCCACAATTTACACATGAATCCACGTTAATACTGCGAGGAATGACTGATCGAAAACACTGTTTTCTGTTGTTCTCCGTGATATTGATATTTAGTCCACAATTTACACATGAATCCAAGTTAATACCGCTAAAAAATACTAACTGAAATAGACCTTTTTTATATTTTCACAGTGATATTGATATTCATTTCCACAATTTACACATAAGTCCACGTTAATACAGGTAAAGTTGACAAATTGAAATGCACCCTTTTTACTTGTTTTCCGTCATATTAACATCCATTCCCACAATTTACTCATGAATCAACGCTAATACAGCTAAGATTCACTGATTGAAAAAACCCTTTTTACTTTTTCACAGTGATATTGACATTCACACCCACAATTTACACACGAATCCACGTTAATACAGCTGAAAAATACTGATTGAAATACACCTTTTTTATATTTTCACAGTGATATTGACGTTCATTCCCAGAAATTACACATAAGGCCACGTTAATACAGGTGAGGCTGACTGATTGAAATGCACCCTTTTTACTTGTTTTCTGTGATATTTACATTCATTCCCACAAATTAAACATGAATCCACCTTAGTACAGCTAAATCTCGCTGATTGAAATACAACTTTTTTACTCCTTTCTTTTTATTTTGACATTCTCTCCCACAATTTACACATGAATCGACGTTAACAAAGCGAGAAGTGACTGATTGAAAAACACTATTTTCAGTTGTTCTCCGTGATATTGACATTTAGTCCCAGAATTTACACATGAATCCACGTTAATACAGGTAAAGCCGACTGATTGAAATGCACCCTTTTTACTTGTTTTCCGTCATATTAACATCCATTCCCACAATTTACTCATGAATCAACGCTAATACAGCTAAGATTCACTGATTGAAAAAACCCTTTTTACTTTTTCACAGTGATATTGACATTCATTCCCACATTTTACACATACGTCCAGGTTAATACAGGTATAACGGACTGATTGAAATGCACCCTTTTTACTTGTTTTCCGTGATATTAACATTCATTCCCACAAATTGAACATGAATCCACCTTAGTACAGCTAAATCTCGCTGATTGAAATACAACGTTTTTACTTCCTTCTTGTTATTTTGACATTCTCTCCCACAATTTACACATGAATCCACGTTAATACAGCGAGGAATGACTGATCGAAAACACTGTTTTCAGTTGTTCTCCGTGATATTGACATTTAGTCCACAATTTACACATGAATCCAAGTTAATACCGCTAAACAATACTAACTGAAATACACCTTTTTTATATTTTCACAGTGATATTGACATTCATTTCCACAATTTACACATAAGTCCACGTTAATACAGGTAAAGTTGACTGATTGAAATGCACCCTTTTTACTTGTTTTCCGTCATATTAACATCCATTCCCACAATTTACTCATGAATCAACGCTAATACAGCTAAGATTCACTGATTGAAAAAACCCTTTTTACTTTTCACAGTGATATTGACATTCACACCCACAATTTACACATGAATCCACGTTAATACAGCTGAAAAATACTGATTGAAATACACCTTTTTTATATTTTCACAGTGATATTGACGTTCATTCCCACAAATTACACATAAGGCCACGTTAATACAGGTAAGGCTGACTGATTGAAATGCACCCTTTTTACTTGTTTTCTGTGATATTTACATTCATTCCCACAAATTAAACATGAATCCACCTTAGTACAGCTAAATCTCGCCGATTGAAATACAACGTTTTTACTCCCTTCTTGTTATTTTGACATTCTCTCCCACAATTTACACATGAATCCACGTTAATACAGCGAGGAATGGCTGATCGAAAACACTGTTTTCAGTTGTTCTCCGTGATATTGACATTTAGTCCACAATTTACACATGAATCCAAGTTAATACCGCTAAAAAATACTAACTGAAATACACCTTTTTTATATTTTCACAGTGATATTGACATTCATTTCCACAATTTACACATAAGTCCACGTTAATACAGGTAAAGTTGACTGATTGAAATGCACCCTTTTTACTTGTTTTCCGTCATATTAATATCCATTCCCACAATTTACAAATGAATCAGCGCTAACACAGCTAAGACTCACTGACTGAAACACACCTTTTTTACTTTTCCACAGTGATTTTAACGTTCATTCCCACCATTTACACATGAATCAATATTAATACAGCTAAAACTGACTGAGTGAAATAAACCTTTTTTACTTGTTTTCAGTGATATTAATTTTCACTCCCACAATTTACACATAAATCCATGTTAATACAGGTAAAAAATACTGATTAGAATACACCTTTTTTACTTTTTCACATTGATATTGACATTCATTCCCACATTTTACACATTCGTCCAGGTTCATACAGGTAAAACTGACTGATTGAAATTCATCCTTTTTACTTGTTTTCAGTGATATTAACATTCATTCCCACAATTTAAACGTGATTCGACCTTAATACAGTAAATCTCACTGATTGAAATACAAATTGTTTACTCCTTTCCCGTTATATTGAAATTCACTCCCACAATTTACACATGAATCCATGTTAATACAGCGAAAAGTGACTGATTGAAAAACACTCCGTGATTCCACAATTTAAACATGAACCCACTTCAATACAGCTAAATCTCACTGATTGAAATACAAATTGTTTACTCCTTTCCCGTTATATTGAAATTCACTCCCACAATTTACACATGAATCCATGTTAATACAGCGAAAAGTGACTGATTGAAAAACACTCCGTGATTCCCACAATTTAAACATGAACCCACTTCAATACAGCTAAATCTCACTGATTTAAATACAACTTTTTTACTCCTTTCCCGTTATATTGACATTCACTCCCACAATTTACACATGAATCCACGTTAAAACAGCTAAAAAATACTGACTGAAATGCACTTTTTTATATTTTCACAGTGATATTGACGTTCATTCCCACAATTTACACATACGTCCAGGTTAATACAGTTAAAACGGACTGATTGAAATGCACCCTTTTTATTTGTTTTCCGTCATATTAACATCCATTCCCACAATTTATAAATGAATCAACGCTAATACAGCTAAGACTCACTGACTGAAACACACCTTTTTTACTTTTTGACCTTGATATTGACATTCATTCCCACATTTTACACATACGTCCAGGTTAATAGAGGTAAAACTGACTGATTGAAATTCATCCTTTTTACTTCTTTTCAGTGATATTAACATTCATTCCCACAATTTCAACATGACTCGACCTTAATACTGCTAAATCTCATTGATTGAAATATAAATTGTTTACTCCTCTCCCGTTATATTGAAATTCACTCCCATAATTTACACACGAATCCATGTTAATACAGCGAAAAGTGACTGATTGAAAAACACTCCGTGATTCCCACAATATAAACATGAACCCACTCTAATACAGCTAAATCTCACTGATTGAAATAGAACTTTCTTACTCCTTTCCCGTTATATTGACATTCACACCCACAATTTACACATGAATCCACGTTAATACAGCTGAAAAAGACTGATTGAAATACACCTTTTTTATATTTTCACAGTGATATTGATGTTCATTCCCACAAATTACACATAAGGCCACGTTAATACAGGTAAAGCTGACTGATTAAAATGAACCCTTTTTACTTGTTTTTTGTGATATTAACATTCATTCCCACAAATTAAACATGAATCCACCTTAGTACAGCTAAATCTCGCTGATTGAAATACAACGTTTTTACTCCTTTCTTTTTATTTTGACATTCTCTCCCACAATTTACACATCAATCGACGTTAATAAAGCGAGAAGTGACTGATTGAAAAACACTGTTTTCAGTTGTTCTCCGTGGTATTGACATTTAGTCCCAGAATTTACACATGAATCCTCGTTAATACAGCTAAAAAATATTGATTGAAATACACCATTTTTACTTTTTCAAAATGATATTGACATTCATTCCCACAAATTACACATGATTCCACGTTAATAAAGCGAATAGTGACTGATTGAATTACACTGTTTTTAGTTGTTCTCAGTGATATTGACATTTATTCCCACAATTTACCTATGCATCCACGTTAATACAGCTAAAAATACTGATTGAAATAACCTTTTTTACTTTTTCAGAGTGATAATGACATTCATTCCCACAATTTACACATAAGTCCAGGTTAATACAAGTACAACGGACTCATTGAAATGCACCCTTTTTACCTATTTTCCGTGATATTAACATTCATTCCCACAATTTAAACATGAATCCACCTTAGTACAGATAAATCCCGGTGATTGAAATACAACTTTTTTACTCCTTTCTTGTTATTTGGACATTCTCTCCCATAATTTACACATGAATCCACGTTAATACAGTGAAAAGCGACTGATTGAATTACATTGTTTTTAGTTGTTCTCCGTGATATTGACGGCTATTCCCAAAATTTACCTATGCATCCCCGTTAATACAGCTAAAAATACGGATGGAAATAACCTTTTTAACTTTTTCACAGTGATATTAACATTCAGTCCTACAATTTACACATCCGTCCAGGTTAATACAGGTAAAACGGACTGATTGAAATGCACCCTTCTTACTTGTTTTCCGTGATATTAACATTCATTTCCACAAATTGAACATGAATCCACCTTAGTACAGCTAAATCTCGCTGATTGAAATACAACTTTTTTACTGCTTTCCCTTTATATTGACATTCACTCCCACAATTTACAAATGAATCCACGTTAATACAGCGAAAAGTGACTGATTGAATTACACTGTTTTAGTTGTTTTCCGTGATATTAACATTCATTCGCACAAATTGAATATGGATCCATCTTAATACCGCTAAATCTCATTGATTGAAGTACAACTTTTTTACTCCTTTCCCCTTATATTGACATTCACTTCCACAATTTACACATGAATCCACGTTAATACAGCAAAAAGTGATTGATTGAATTACACTGTTTTTAATTGTTCTCCGTGATATTGACATTTATTCCCACAATTTACACATACCTCCAGGTTAATACAGGTAAAACGGACTGATTGAAATGCACCCTTTTTACTTGTTTTCCGTGATATTAACATTCATTCCCACAAATTGAACATGAATCCACCTTAGTACAGCTAAATCTCGCTGATTGAAATACAACTTTTTTACTCCCTTCTTGTTATTTTGACATTATCTCCCACAATTTACACATGAATCCACGTTAATACAGCGAGAAGTGACTGATTGAAAAACACTGTTTTCAGTTGTTCTCCGTGATATTGACATTTAGTCCCACAACTTACACATGAATCCACGTTAATACAGCTAAAAAATACTGATTGAAATGCACCTTTTTTACTTTTTCACAGTGATATTGACGTTCATTCCCACAATTTGCACATAAGTCCACTTTAATACA
>RQOL01000665.1:36450-51907 GCA_013076295.1 Sanderia malayensis | reverse complement strand
CATTTGCTTCCGCTAATGCCTCTGCCTACTCCTTTTACAACAGCTTGGCTCGCTCCGCTCGCCTGATAATCCCTTATCATAATTTGTTGATTAAAGTTTTGGGCTTGTTTACATTAGGCTAAGCATCGAAACTGTTCTCGTGAAGTCACAAAGAGCCAATCAACTTGCAGCAAAAGGCGAAGCGGTCACGTGAACAGCGAATACGTGGTTCGAAAATGGAGTTCGCAACGCGAATTTGGAATTTTCGCCACCGTAAACTGTAGTTTTTTCGTGATAGCACATTAGCAGAATAATTAATGGAATAATTCAGAGAACTTTAAAGAAACGAAACCAAAAATAGATAACCTTGGTCTAATTATAATTGGCACTTTTCCATTTGAAATTTAGGACAATAAATGTACAAACAAAAAAGCCTTTTTGATTACACGGTTCGCCGTTTCGGCTCATTGTTTTGAGGCGATCGACCTATTGTTTCGGGTCGAATCTATTGTTTTTGGCAAGAAAGTGCGTCATCACGTGACCTCCGCAGAATATATATATTAGATTTGGAACATATCAATAGAACAACTGAGCTTCAAATACAGAAGGTATACTTACACTATATCTTTTGTGGGGAGTCTCCTCCCCTCCTTGTCAACCAAGGAGAACTTTTTGTTCCTGCCCAATTCTTCGAATTGGGCAGCACACTCCCTTTTTAGACCATAAATGTCTTTGTATGTTATTTCCTAGGATACGAAAGCAAAGATATGAACTAATTATAATGAAGTGCTTAAAAACTGATGAAATATGAATTAATATATTAGCTATAATTACTTTGACTTGATCACGAAGCCATATAACAATTTGTTTTTCTGGTTCTGGCTTTCTTTTGGCACTTGTAGCCATAGCGAACGTTAAAGCAAACAAATAACAGTTGTTTTTTTTTTCATAAGAATCATTGATGTGTGAAAAACAAAATATATTTACATGAAGCAGTACTGATGTAAAATAATATAATATCATACAAAATCCAAGGACAGTTGCCAAACTGCAAATACTGGAAAAGCAATAAGATAATGGTGATTCAAATCGTAAGTAGTAAGTTATACATATGCTTTGTGAACATAATATTAATGGAGAATCTCATTATGTAAATGACACTGAAAGAAAAGTACATACCAAAATATGAACAAAGTGGAAATCAAAGGCCAAACTGGAAATGGTGAAAAAAGAATAAGATAATTGTGGTTGAAATGGTAAGTAGTAAGTTATACCTATGCTTGGTGAAGATAATAGTAATGGAGAATCTCATTATCTTATTAACATGGAAATGAAAGCACATACCGAAAATCTGAAGAAAATTAAAAATAAAGGGCAACTGCCAAACTGCAAATACTGGAAAAAGATAATTGTGATTTAAATGGTAAGTAGTAATTTATACATATGGTTGGTGATCATAATAGTAATGGAGAACCTCATTATGCAAGTACTATTGAACTGAAAGTACATACCGAAAATGTGCTAAAAAAGAAATTAGATCAATGCAACGGGCAACTACCAAACTGCAAATACTGGAAAAAGAATAAGATAATTGTGATTGAAATGCTAAGTAGTAAGTTACACATCTGGTTGGTGATCATAATAGTAAAGGAAAATCTCATTATCCAAGTAGCATTGGACTGAAAATACATACCGAAATCTTTTTTCTTATAGGAAGGTTCAACAACGAAAACTAAACGAAGACTGGAAAAGGAATATCATCAGTGATTAAATACATGGAAATAGTTGTGCATGTAATAAAAAATTTGGGTATTATTTGTAAATGTCTTTATTGATATGTAAAAGTATAAGTTATTAGTAATGAGTTAAAAACAATTTACCTGTTGACTTGTGGCTCTACTTTTGACAGTGATGAACACGAACGGAAAATATTTTTGGCGCGTTGCGTTGTGAAGATAATTTTGAATATGAACACTGTGGCATCAGATTGAAGATGGCCTCGCATAATAAAATATAGATAACTGAAATCGAGGCCTCCTGGAAATGTCACAGAATGCGTAAATATTGTTAGTATGTGTGGTGGAAATACCCTGGTAGTGGCCTGATAGTGTGAAATTTAGTTATGAGAAATGACTACAGAAAATGAAGACTTTTCAAGAGAAGCATATGTAATGTTGCACGCTTCACTGATAAATTATATTCAGGTAAATAGTACATTTATGTTGTAAGATATACAGTTTTTGCTACAACTATAATTTACAACTATAAGTTTAAATTCAAGTCATGTCCTTTGAACCTTTGTTGTGTGTTCTTAATATTCTATCATCAATTGTGCATTTTCTTCATTCTCTGTGTAATTATCAATGAGGGGTACTACAAAGTATGGAAATAAATTAACAAATTGGAGCACATATGATTGCCTACAAAGACTTAAAAAACTGCTTGAACTTGCTATTAAATGCAACACTAAAAATAAAAATATAAATACAATGCTACATACCAAAAAATACTATACATGAACATGCAATACTATACTGTTTCCTACTATATACTACATATAATCATCCAATACTATCTTCTATCATACTATATCTAACATATCTAATATATATGTTGTATATTATCAAGAAACATTGCCTGATAGGGCACACTTCGTGCGCTGCATTCGCTAACAGCATGCCTCTTTCAACCCCACTTACAATGGTTTAGCTCGCTACGCTCGCCTGTCTATCTATTATCAAGAAACATTGACTGATAGGGCGCACTTCATGCGCTGCATTCGCTTCGCTCATGCCTCTTTCAACCCCACGTACAATCAGTTAGCTCGCTGCGCTCGCCTGTCTATCTATTACCAAGAAACATTGACTGATAGGGCGCACTTCGTGCGCTGCATTCGCTGACGCTCATGCCCATACATACATACATACATACAAAGATACATACAAAGATACATACATACATACATACATACATACATGAGCCGGGTTCGGTCGCTTCACTCCCTCCGCGGAGCCCGTGAAGTAAACAAAGTTTAATCTGGTTGGCGCACTTCGCGCGCTGCATTCGCTCCCGCTCATGCCCATACATACATACATACATACATACTATACCAACATACTATACCTACTATACCTACTATAAAAACATACTATACATATACCTACTATACATACTATAAAAACATACTATACCTACTATAAAAGATACTATACATACTATACCTACTATAAAAAAATACTATACCTACAATACCTACTATAAAAACATACTATACATACTATACCTTCTATAACAACATACTATACCTACTATACCTACTATAAAAACATACTATGCATACTATACCTACTATACATACTATAAAAACATACTATACATACTATACCTACTATAAGAAAATACTATATACTATACCTACTATAAAAACATACTATACATACTATACCTACTATACAAACATACAAACACTTGTGGAAAGTTTAAATGGGGAAAATCGTGCAAATAGCGCCTGAAAAATTCATAACTTTGACTTTGTTTTCATTGGGCCTAAGCGTTGCAAGCATGCCGAAGCAACGCCTACTACAAAAACTACAACTATTTCAACTCAAAATACTAAACAAAGCTATCACCTGTGTTCCCAATTGTTTCCTGCAACTCTCTAGCGTCTTTGAAACAATTAGCAGCTCTTTACAAAGAAAATTGTGCTCGTAAAACACTTTGAAAGGCGCCCTTTGTGTGCAAAACAAAAGTACCTGCTGCAACTGAGGGCGAATAACGAAAAACGACCGAAAATTTGCATGCGTCGCCCGCAACCGAGGGCGAGAAACGAAAATTGATCGACAACCCACGTGGGTCACGCGAAAGGAGCCAATCAAGTTACAGCAAAAGGCGAAACAGGTCACGTGAAGAGCGAATACTCTGTTCGAAAATGGAGTTCGGGACACGAATTTGGAAGTTTCGCCAGCGTAAACCGTAGCTTTTTCGTGATAGCACAATTAACAGAATAATTAATGGAATAATTCAATAATTTGGGAGAAAATCGGAAAAAAAAATCCATTACCCTGGTTAAATTATGAAACTAAGCATTCAGTGTGAATTTCATTGCCATATATCCACATACAAAAAAGCCTGTGATTACACGGTTCGCCGTTTCGGCCCATTGTTTTTGGGCGTTCGACCTATTGTTTCTGGTCGAATCTATTGTTTTTGGCAGGGAAAATGCGTCATCACGCGACATAGCAGAATAGTAATATTAGATTACGATTCCCACACTGCAACTAGTGATTTCACAAACAATTTCTTTAATAACCACTTCTTAACATGTATTAATCACCCAACAAGAATCTCAAATAGTTCTTCAACCATCATTGGTAATATTTTTACAAACGTGATTGACTCAAATAATCTGTAGAAATATTTTATGATACCACAGATATCAGACCATTTTCCACAATTTCTTATTTTAAGAAATTCAAACATATCATATACTCATTCAGACACTTTTAAATGTGATTACTCAGAATTTAATGAATCAAATTTTGTTAGAGACTTTAATGACATTGACATAAGCTATCTGAATGAGGTATCTGATGTGAATACAAATTATGCTAATTTTTTAAAGGATTTGACTTCTCTTGTGAGTAAACATGTAACAATCAAGAAGTATTCAAAAAGAGAATTGAAATTCAAAACTAAACCATGGATCAATTCAGGGATTCAGAAAATTATGAAAATTAGAGACCAAATGTTAAGGAAGTACAAACGAAATAAGTCAGGAAATACTCTCAGTGTTTATAAAAAAAACTAGGAATCTTGCAGTCAATGAATTAAAGAAATCTCGAATAAGATATTTCTGACACTTTTTCACAGAAAACAGTCATAACATGAAAACACTATGGTCTGGCATTAAGTCTATCATTTCAAACAAAATTCTGTGTTTTCTAGAATTAATAAAATTAAAACTAAGAGTGGTAATTTAACTTCTGACCCAGTTGAAATAGCTAGTGAATTCAACGAGTTTTTCATCAATGTTGCAAACGATATCACCGAATCAATCCAAAGAGGCCCCAAAACACCAATTGAGTATCTTACCAATAGAAATTCTAGTTCATTTGTCCTTTCACAAATTACTCCCATAGAAGTCAATGAAATAGTTCAATAATTCATATGTGTACATTGTGTACAACTCTGTACATTCAAATACTTCAAATAATCATTTTAGAATTTTAGTAAGCCCCCTGAAAATATTTGATTTAGGATTATACTATTTGGCATTAAACAGACAACAGCATCAACCTTCTCTATATATACTTTTCATTTGTAAACATTCCGGAATTTTATCATTAGCCTTCCAAAATCTCAAAAAGCCCCCAAAAATCGTCGATCAACACCCAGGTTCGTAATCTATGCAAAAAAGTAATCTAGAAAAATGTTGTCCCGAAAAGTACCCGGTCGGGTGGTAATACTCCTCCTTGAACCTCTGCAGTATACGTATCAATGATGGCCGTGTTGTCATTCTACCATCACCCTTTCTAAGCAGACAGAGAAATATTTTCACGACCATTTTCAAGATGCAATGACAATGGTAAGGAAGTATGGCAAGCCAGACAATTTCGTCACAATGACTGCCAATCCTAAATGGAAGGAGATAGAAGAAAACATGCATCCGTATCAGATGCCCAATGATCGACCAGACATTGTGACATGAGTATTTCAACTCAAACTCAAAGAACTACTCGAAAACATACTACACAACAACATTCTTTGACATGTCACTGCACATGTGTATGCAATTGAATTTCAGGAGAGAGGACTGTCACACGCACACATGATCCTGTTTCTTTCACAAGCTGACAAAAAAGAAACACCACAACAGGTAATATTTACATACTCAGATATAGAGATTGTAATAAGTCTTGCTCATATAATTATATTTCTAACATCAAATGCATAGTATGTGATGATGGACATGCGCTATAACTATACTGCATGTGATCTTAATAATAATTGCCAGTTATCATGTTCATTGTCGGGTGGATCAAATCATATCAGCAGAGATACCAGATCCACAGGATGCAAGATACCACAACTTGGTCCTAAAACACATCACACATGGAGCCTGTGGAGTTTTACATCCTCAATACGTGTCCATGGAAGAAAACAAATGCAAAAAGATGTTTCCAAAAGAACAAGTTCCTGGCACTCAAACCAATGTTAACAGCTATCCTCTTTACAAATGACACTGTTTTCATCCAGTCAATCTGAATGATCACATTTTGAACGATACCTGGGTAGTGCCACACAACAGACACCTACTCATCAAATATTGCCATATCAACATGGAAATATGCAGTACAGTAAAAAGTGTCAAGTGTCAAGTATATGGCACATATTGAAATATTGAGGAAAATCAACAGCAAGTACCTCAAGACATTCAACATGACGAGGTGTGCCAATACATCAATGCAAAATATATTGGACAGCATGAAGCTGTCCATTGGCTTATACAGTTTCCCATCCACGACAAAAGCCACATAATCAAACACCTTTCTGTTCATCTGCCATTTGAACAACAAGCCATCTTTCATGACAATGATGAAGAACAAAGGCTGAACAACATTGTTGACAGAACAACACTTACAACCTGGTTTGAACTCAACTAGCAAGATCCACCTACACGTCAATTCATGAAGTACAAGAGCACTATGTCTTCCAGGAGTGTTCAAAAACATGGATAGCGAGACAATGAAGAGCAATGCCAATCATTGGTAGCATAAATGAAGTGAAGCCGAGAGCAAGCGAAAATTCGCACTCACACTTTTGCTGTTGCATAAACAAGGAGCTACGTCATTTGAACATTTGAACACATTGGTACAGTAGAAGGTAATCTATGTGACTCCTTCAAAGATGCAGCATTAGCTCTGGGGTTATTAGAACATGATGATCAAATCATACATTGTCTTGCTGAAGCTGTCATCTTCAGTATGCGTTCACAACTCAGAGAGTTGTTTGCATGATTGCACTCTCTCAAACGCCATCAGACATCAGAACTTTTTTCAAAGCCTTCAAAGAGGCAATGAGTAAAGATTTTGTTACATGTGATCAGCTGAAATATCCAGACATAACCTTCCAAGACAGACACATGTATCAATGTCTACAAGACATTGACAACAGTTTGAAAGTTCATGAATTGTCAACCATCAACTATGATCATCTTCCTGAGCTGCCAGCCGACTTTGTTATTCCAGAACAAAGTGATTTTCAATTTAATATCAAGATATTCACTGTAACAATTTAGCCAAAATATGCTTCTATTTTTACCAAATTAACAATTGTTTATGATTTCAGATAAAGATCACATGGATGTTGAAAATGAAAGAGTGTTGTTCAGCACTCTCTTCCATTCTCTCCTCCGTAGGCAAGTAGTAAAGAGAACTCATTATTATGATGATCACCGCTGTTTATATATTCTTGTTGTTATGTTATTATTCCGATTACATAGTTCCTGTATTGTAACTTTCACACTACTTCAATTTACCTAAGATTTTATATTGTACTCAACTGTTTTCTTTCATCTTCTGTTCTAATCAATCTGATATAAGTTGTGCTATTTCTACACTGTCATCTTAATAGGTTTCGGGCCCAGATTAGCTCTAGTATAACGTTTGTAAGGTTTGTTCAAATTTGTTTGACAACAGAATGGTTTTTATGGATGAATCTGCTGGAAGTTTTCTTAAATTTGCAAATTGAATAGCAGAAATGACAGATCATGGGCTTTCAATATGAAACTGTATTTGGAAAGCAATGATTTATTGGAACATGCAGATGGTACCGCTGTGGCTCCTGATGCTGAAGCTACGGCAGCTGAAATGCGAAGTTTTCGTTTAAAAGCAACTGAAACTGAAAACTCCTGTGCTTGAAATGTAAATGCATGTTCAAATATTGTTGTCCCAAGAATGATTCCCCACAGTGACGGCATGTTTCTAGCTTCTGCTAGATTTTTGTTATGTTTGGTACTGCCAATGTGACATCAAACTTTTTACCATGGAAATCTATCTTTCTTTTGAAACCACAGCCAGATGAGGTATGATTCATCAAAGATTTTAAACAGCACTATACAACCCAACTTGTAGAACAATTATTGAGAATTTCGGATGAAACTAGGCATGAAAAGCCTCATGAGCTAAGAGCCTTCATCTCAGATTCCTTAGGAGGCCAAATGATGATGGAACCTTCATTCAATTCAACTCTACATGAGAACAATGGCTTGTAACTACGAGTTACAAGCCAAGCTCATGTTCGTGCATCAGAGGCTATCATGGCCATTTTAAGAATTTGATGGAGAAAATTGCAGTTGGGGACATACTTGAGTGCGAGTTAGATTCCAATCACCCACATGACCAATATGCAGTCTTGGTCAGAACTTGCAGAACTTGTCTAACTATGGAGAGATTGAGGCTGAATGCATTGGACACAGACACAATGCTGGAGAAGGAAAAGGTCTCTGCGCTACAAGTTCTTTGTAAATCAACAGGATCTCAAACGGGTTCACTTGAGGTTGAGAGAGCTTGACTGCATGAAAGTTAATACCTGGAACAAAAATAATGAAATCAGATATTGCTTTATTCAGACCTGTTCTTTAAAGTAAATTCATATTGGCCAAGGGTTTCTGCAGGGGTAAAATGGATAAGCTGGGTAAAACATGCGTAGTTTTGATTACTGGAAAATACTTTACTATGAACTGTTTGTCAAACTGGATGGTTAAATAGTTGCCACCACAGGAAATCTGTGAATCTTAATGCAAGCCAAATCGGTTTACATTCTTAGCCTTGCCCATTTCACCTCAAGGTTACCCAGTTTACCCTGCAGGCCCTGTCTATCACAGTTCTGTATATGTTTTTGGAGTTCTCCCATGAAAGAAGTAAGTGACAAACAGGTTGAATTTATTTTCCAATTAATGGAAGAATGAAATTTTATACCCTTTTGTAAGAACCTGGTAAAATATCAGGCTGAAATTGTTCTTATTTATTGGGTACAAAATATATAATTTCAAGCTGTAGGTTCTTAATAAATGAAGGGTCTCATGTCATTCTATCTGGATGATGTAAAAGATTGTGGTGCTTGCCCATACCTTGCAAGAACAGACTGTGGCCCAGAAAATGGTCTTATGGCAATTGAATACTATTGAATCATACTATTGAATACTATTGAAAAGCTTTTAAAGAAATAATTCTTAAGGATAGGCAGTGTTTGCCAGTCGCGTGGAAGAAAATTTTATCATGTCAATCATTGAATTGCTGTCCGCTCTTTGACTTGCTGTATAACCAACAATCTGTGGTTCGTCTGGAATTGTTTGAAGAAACAAATCAAGTCTTTTCTTGAAAAAATCAATACTTTCTCCAGTAATGTTTCTTATTATTTTCGGAAGAATATTAAAAAGTTTTGGACCATGGATCGCGAAACTAGCTTCTTTATGTCAGTGATTAGTTGTGGACTGACCACGGACCATATCCACTTTAAATTTTCTTCCATGTCGTATGTGTTGATATGATTGTATAGAATCATTCACGTTTGGCAAAATATTGTTGATTATTTTCCAAACATAAATGATATATCTTTCTCTCCTTCGTTGAGCGGAATAAAGATTGAGGACTCTTAAGATTGGCCACTAATTACTACTTTTATCCATCTTAATCTTTCGAAGAAAGGACCATTCAAGGCCATCTATATTCTGTATGAGACCAGTTTTTAGGGGACACCATAGAACTGAATAATATTCAGCTTTAGGAAGAACATATGTCTTCCAAAGTAATAATATATGCTCTTGTTTTCTGGTGCTGAAGGATTGTAAAATCCTAGCAATCATCGATTTAGTGGACTCAATTGCCTGTGATATGTGATCATCAAAGCGACAGTCATTTGACATTGTAACTCCAAGGTCAAAAACGGTTAAGTTTTTCAGAAATAAAAGAACCAAACGATGTCAGATAGGAAGTGGATAGCTTGAATTCTTCATTACGACCGTATCTTAATAGTTCAAATTTTCCATCATTTAATTTTATATTTGATTTCAACGTCCAGTCATATAAACGATTCAAATCCTCTTGGAGTTCGCTTATGTCGCTCAAACTTTGGATGTTTTTGTGCAACGAGTGTCATCTGCGAACGATTGAACTACACTGTTTTCAACATCAGCATCAATGTCAGCAATGTGTATAAGAAATATAAGGGGACCCAGAACGCTTCCCTGAGGAACTCGTGATAAAACAGGTGCAGGATCAGATTCAATCCCATCAACAATAAGAGATTGCATACAATCTCTTAGGAATGCACATATGAAGTCTAAAGTATTTCCTTTTATGCCTAGCTGCTCTGCTTTACGTAGTACAATTTCGAAGTCAACTATGTCAAATGCTTTTGCGAAGTCCAGGTAGACAACATCAACATTGTCACCAGAGAGTAGATAGTTTAATTGATTGATAATGATCTAGTAATTGACTCTTGTTGACATTGAAATAAATAATCCATCCCCTTCGGCGTACTGAACACCTTAGAGTACTGATCAGTTAAGATTGCTGCCATAGACTTGGCATCACCAGTCATTTGATTCTCTTTATTCAGAAGGGGGCCAATCTTTGATTTGACTTTCGAATTCTTTTTTACGTATGTATAAAAGTATTTTGGGTTGGTTTTTATAGCTGAAAGAGCCTTATGCTCAATATAGTCTGTGCTAGTTTTAAAAGAATGTTGCAAGTATTTTTCAATCTGGATCAATTGTAATATAGGTTTCAACATCCAGGATAGAGAATGAAGTCTATACTATCTTGGAAGGAACACTGCCTGTATTGATGGAAGGTTCCACTTTGGCCAATTTTCTGCTGGACTCTTTTCTATCTTTGTATCTTTCGTTGTGACGTAGCATCATCAATTTTCTTCATCATCAGCTGAGGGTACATAGTAAGGGTGAGATGAATCCAAAGATTTTTTACCTGGAATAAATGTTTTATCTTGTACTATACCGCATACATATAACATAACAAAGAATGTTGGAATGCAAGAATAAAAATGATATTTTGTACCCAAAAATAACAAAATAAGTCCAGTTAAGTTATCGTCAAACTTCAAAAAAAATCAGTTTCTCAAAATTTGATACCAAGAAATATCAGATTAGCATTTGATTTTTTTTAGAACCCAAAAATATCATTTTTGGCAAAAGTCTTACCCAAAAATATCAGACTGACCTGTATGTGTATGTACCAAGTGCACCCCGGGGCTTGCTTACGTTTAAGCACACCAAACTGATAGAAAATGAGCACTGCAATTTCGGGTGTTGTCAATTTTCTTGGGACTCCATTTCTCACGTCTGATGGCAGCTATCAAGAGATTGCTCGTTGTTTCCGAATGGGATATGATAAAAAGTCAGATTTCCTCCAGGTTTTCTTTGATGTGAACATCCAAAAGCACAGCACGATCCGGCATGTTGTTGTTTGACAAAGGAATGTTGCCTGCCAGCTATTGCGCATGCGCTATCTACGGCGCCTAGACGGCCAATGCCTAACATCAAATATTGCTATTCTGTGGCATCACGTGACAACGCACTTTCCTTGCTAAAAACAATAGATTAGACCAAAAACAATAGGTCCAACGCCCAAAAACAATGGGCTGAAACGGTGAACGAGTATCCATAAAGGCTTTTTTCTGAGGCCCTTAATCTGCCGTATTTTTCGGTGGGCTGTTCTTTGCCAGCTGAACCAGAAGGTTATCTATATGAGAGAGCTTACATTTTCGACTAAAAGGTTAGGAAATTCTTTGTTAAAGTTCGCCTAGTTGGCTATCATGAAAAAACGGTTTACGCTGGCGAAACTTCAAACAAAACGTTTCCTGTTCACGTGACGCGTTTTGCCTTTTGCTGCAATTTGATTGGCTCTTTTCCGATTTCACATGAAAAGTGACCTGTTTTTCGTTATCATGCAAATTAGCTCTCGGGTTGAACAGCAGGTACTTTTGGAGAAGACACGTGTTTTTGTTTTCAACACAAAGGGTGCCATTCAAACTGTTTTACGACCTGAATTATCTTTGTAAAGACATGCTTATTGTTTGAGAGACCTCTGGAGCGAGCCAAACTGTTGTCAGATGATTAGGCAGTGAATGCAGCGAACGAAGTGCACCCTATCAGCCAATGTTTCTTGATAATAGATAGACAGGCGAGCGTAGTAAGCTATCCCATTGTAAGTGGGGCCGGTCCAGTCTCGATCCCTCTCAGCACCGCTGATGGCTCCATAAGGAAAACAGTAAAAAGTATACTGTTCGAGGCTGCGATGAGCGACTTGATTCTTGTCAGTGAAGATGATTTACCACCAAACACTCTATACGTATTTTCTCGATCTTGCAGCAGCTATTGGAGCTGTCATTGGTAGAGTCAACATAATCAGAGACTTGGCATCAGAACTGTACAAAAGTGTCGGAGAACGAAGTTTTCTTGATTGGAAGCTTAGAAAGCAACAACGAAAAAACTGACACAAACTGATCGCTTTAGTTAAAGCAGCAAATGTGGCTGTTGGGGATTCTGTGATGATTATGTCAGCATCTGGAGACATAGATGTTCTAGTTTTCTTCCTTGGCCATGATTTTGCAGGCATCCAAATTTCGATTGACAATGGAACAGAATTCAGTAGAAAGATCATAGACATAACATCTTCGACCCTTGATAACGACAAGAGAAGAGCACTCATCGGTTTGCACGCCTTTTCTGGAAATGACTGCCTTTCACGTTTTTTCAGAAAAGGGAAAGTAGCATTTTTCAGAGAAGGGAAAGTAGCAGAAAATCATTTTCTGAAAATGGTTAGGAAAACCGAATATGTAAATCTATTTGCAGATTGGGGAACTATTTTTGCAGCAAGGGAACAATTAGCAAGAGGATAAGAAAAATTCGTTTGTGCACTTTAAGGGAAAGAGAGACTACTGTCACTAAATGATGCAAGAAAGAAAATATTATTGCAAAAATTTGAGAGTGGGAAAAAGATAAAAGAATTAAGTTTGCTGCCACCTTGTCAATCGAACTTAAAGCTGCACATAGAGTGGGCAAATTACGTTGCATTGATGTATAGACAAGCAGATTGCTTAATGATGGATCTAAACGACCCAGTTAATCATGGATGGAATGAACGGGGGATCAGTTGTTTGGAGTGACATATGCTACCCAGATGATGTCACAACGCTACTGTTGGACAATGCTGATAATGCTAATGAAACCTATGACGCTGATGAAAACGATGAAGACTGTGAAAGTGACTTCGATGGGGACATTATTAAAATTTTTGATGCTTGATTGTTTCTATTTTCATGAAGTTTTGCCCAATATTAATATTTTATTACGAGCTTTATTGTGACATGACGTGGGGGTAAATGGCCTCATTATGCCCATTATTACATCGATGTTGGGAATTAGCATTATAAAGCTGTCCTGTTTTATACAGTTTGAAGCAATGCTATTAACAGCGAGAATCATTCAAATTTTTTTACTTATTTTGCATGAAAATGAGGTGAAAATGTTTTGTCTTTAACCAAACATTCTGCCCTTCCTTTTAATGAACAACATGAAGATTGCAAGGTCGCTGCATTTTGACTTTACTGACTACCAGTGTTTCAATTACCTCATTATAAGTATCGCTTATTGTCCTATTGTCCTCATTATAAAATC
This sequence comes from Sanderia malayensis, assembly GCA_013076295.1. Lineage (NCBI taxonomy): Eukaryota > Metazoa > Cnidaria > Scyphozoa > Semaeostomeae > Pelagiidae > Sanderia > Sanderia malayensis. The sequence goes on along the minus strand of RQOL01000665.1, from coordinate 38,229 downwards.
TACCTTGTCACTCGTTCATTATCGCACAGTTGCTTTTGGTAGACAAAATGTAAATGTAATATAAAATGTAATCCGCTGTCTTTTTTCTTAACCAGAACTAAAGGGGCATTCCATGGTGATGATGAACGAAGAATTTATAATTAACCGATACTTACCTGGAAGTTGAAGGTTGATTGTAATCCCATGAGTTACCAGCCAGGAGTGAAGGAGTGGTACGACAGAGGGTGCTGTGTATGCACCAACCAGACTTTAAAGCAAATTACAGTGCTGCAATGTCAAAGATAGTGAAGGAGTTTGGTGAGAGCTATAACCGCCTGTGGATAGGCGTACAACTCCTTCACTCCTGGCTGGTAACTCATAGAATTACAATCAGCCTTCAACTTCCAGGTAAGTATCAGTTAATTATAAATTCTGTTTCGTTACCAGCCTACGTCATTACGTAGTTGTACGAGATTTTAGAGTTGACATTGCAAGACTGTTTTATAGGACATGTATGCAAAAAACAAATGTAATCACCAAATAGAACTAGTTTATGAAAGACTAAATATAGATCTTCTGAACAAAGCCCTAGTTTATGCAGTATCAGTATTGTTAATTGTTTGTAAGATTGAATGTCCAAAGTTAAATTTTTCTTCTGATGGTTTATATGATAAAATCTTTGAAAAATAATTTCACTTCACCATCCAACTGATTTCCTGATATCTTCTATGCCAATGCTGTTGCCCGCAAGAAAGGATATTGAAGCTGCTCATGTGCTCTGGGCTAAGAATATCGTGGTATTAATTCCTGCAGAGAGCAACAGCGATTTTACCCATCTAGAGATAGTATCAGTTAAGACTGGACCGTGAGGGTTACAGAAGCTTGTCATTTGCGTTACCAGCACTGCACTCTCTAAGAGGATGTGACTCAAGGTTGTATTTTTACAAAGCTGGAAAGGTTCGTGTACTCCAGAAGGTCAAGAAGAAGCTAGGAGATGTTGATTTATTGCAGAAACTTGGAAGCGAAAGAAGCATAAAAGAAAACGATATTGAAGATATAAGGAATTCATTCGAAAAAATACATACGGTGGAAAAGCAGATGAGGCATCCTTGAATATGAGAATACGGCTATATAAAGAAATGAAAACAAAACCATCTATGGGCATGCAACTAGACCCCAAGTCAGTAGAACGGGCAATTAAACGCTGCCATTATCAAGCATTTTTGTTGTATCATTGTCACTTGCCGCAAGTGCCACCAATCCTTTTTGAAGAAAACGGATGTCAATGGGATCCTGTGGGAAATATCGTATCGTCAGTGTGATTTACTGGAAGCCAGTTACCAAGCATCGTTTTTACTAAAAAGAGGAAAAAACGAAATTCTTCCCAAAAGGCCTCCGCCGATGCAGGAGATGAGTCAAGTGAAGCCACCGTGCCAAAAACGAAAAGAAAACGGAAGATATCTTCAATTCTCACAGCCATGAAAGACATCTCCGAAGATGAAGAATCGGCAAGCATTTACGATGGTGATGATAGAACAACGCTGTGTAACGCAGAAACAGCCATATTATCTGAAGCACATGAGAGCGAGTGAGAAGTCTCGGACTTTCTGTCCAATGAAGATTTGTGCAACAGATGGCTGCCTTGATATCTCGATAAAACCTTTTAAACAAGACAAAGATACATTGTGTAGATAGTATAAATACACCACTTTAACTATTTTTATTATAATTATGGATTCCGAATCGAAAATTTTGGCTTATACTCGAAGTATCAACAACAACAACACAAACTTTGAGACA
>RQOL01000665.1:0-36350 GCA_013076295.1 Sanderia malayensis | reverse complement strand
CTTTTTTGGCAAGAAAGTGCGTCATCACGTGACCTCCGCAGAATATATATATTACATTTGGAACATATCAATAGAACAACTGAGCTTCAAATACAGAAGGTATACTTACACTATATCTTTTGTGGGGAGTCTCCTCCCCTCCTTGTCAACCAAGGAGAACTTTTTGTTCCTGCCCAATTCTTCGAATTGGGCAGCACACTCCCTTTTTAGACCATAAATGTCTTTGTATGTTATTTCCTAGGATACGAAAGCAAAGATATGAACTAATTATAATGAAGTGCTTAAAAACTGATGAAATATGAATTAATATATTAGCTATAATTACTTTGACTTGATCACGAAGCCATATAACAATTTGTTTTTCTGGTTCTGGCTTTCTTTTGGCACTTGTAGCCATAGCGAACGTTAAAGCAAACAAATAACAGTTGTTTTTTTTTCATAAGAATCATTGATGTGTGAAAAACAAAATATATTTACATGAAGCAGTACTGATGTAAAATAATATAATATCATACAAAATCCAAGGACAGTTGCCAAACTGCAAATACTGGAAAAGCAATAAGATAATGGTGATTCAAATCGTAAGTAGTAAGTTATACATATGCTTTGTGAACATAATATTAATGGAGAATCTCATTATGTAAATGACACTGAAAGAAAAGTACATACCAAAATATGAACAAATGGAAATCAAAGGCCAAACCGGAAATGGTGAAAAAAGAATAAGATAATTGTGGTTGAAATGGTAAGTAGTAAGTTATACCTATGCTTGGTGAAGATAATAGTAATGGAGAATCTCATTATCTTATTAACATGGAAATGAAAGCACATACCGAAAATCTGAAGAAAATTAAAAATAAAGGGCAACTGCCAAACTGCAAATACTGGAAAAAGATAATTGTGATTTAAATGGTAAGTAGTAATTTATACATATGGTTGGTGATCATAATAGTAATGGAGAACCTCATTATGCAAGTACTATTGAACTGAAAGTACATACCGAAAATGTGCTAAAAAAGAAATTAGATCAATGCAACGGGCAACTACCAAACTGCAAATACTGGAAAAAGAATAAGATAATTGTGATTGAAATGCTAAGTAGTAAGTTACACATCTGGTTGGTGATCATAATAGTAAAGGAAAATCTCATTATCCAAGTAGCATTGGACTGAAAATACATACCGAAATCTTTTTTTCTTATAGGAAGGTTCAACAACGAAAACTAAACGAAGACTGGAAAAGGAATATCATCAGTGATTAAATACATGGAAATAGTTGTGCATGTAATAAAAAATTTGGGTATTATTTGTAAATGTCTTTATTGATATGTAAAAGTATAAGTTATTAGTAATGAGTTAAAAACAATTTACCTGTTGACTGTGGCTCTACTTTTGACAGTGATGAACACGAACGGAAAATATTTTGGCGCGTTGCGTTGTGAAGATAATTTTGAATATGAACACTGTGGCATCAGATTGAAGATGGCCTCGCATAATAAAATATAGATAACTGAAATCGAGGCCTCCTGGAAATGTCACAGAATGCGTAAATATTGTTAGTATGTGTGGTGGAAATACCCTGGTAGTGGCCTGATAGTGTGAAATTTAGTTATGAGAAATGACTACAGAAAATGAAGACTTTTCAAGAGAAGCATATGTAATGTTGCACGCTTCACTGGTAAATTATATTCAGGTAAATAGTACATTTATGTTGTAAGATATACAGTTTTTGCTACAACTATAATTTACAACTATAAGTTTAAATTCAAGTCATGTCCTTTGAACCTTTGTTGTGTGTTCTTAATATTCTATCATCAATTGTGCATTTTCTTCATTCTCTGTGTAATTATCAATGAGGGGTACTACAAAGTATGGAAATAAATTAACAAATTGGAGCACATATGATTGCCTACAAAGACTTAAAAAACTGCTTGAACTTGCTATTAAATGCAACACTAAAAATAAAAATATAAATACAATGCTACATACCAAAAAATACTATACATGAACATGCAATACTATACTGTTTCCTACTATATACTACATATAATCATCCAATACTATCTTCTATCATACTATATCTAACATATCTAATATATATGTTGTATATTATCAAGAAACATTGCCGGATAGGGCACACTTCGTGCGCTGCATTCGCTAACAGCATGCCTCTTTCAACCCAACTTACAATGGTTTAGCTCGCTACGCTCGCCTGTCTATCTATTATCAAGAAACATTGACTGATAGGGCGCACTTCATGCGCTGCATTCGCTTCGCTCATGCCTCTTTCAACCCCACGTACAATCAGTTAGCTCGCTGCGCTCGCCTGTCTATCTATTACCAAGAAACATTGACTGATAGGGCGCACTTCGTGCGCTGCATTCGCTGACGCTCATGCCCATACATACATACATACATACAAAGATACATACAAAGATACATACATACATACATACATACATACATGAGCCGGGTTCGGTCGCTTCACTCCCTCCCCGGAGCCCGTGAAGTAAACAAAGTTTAATCTGGTTGGCGCACTTCGCGCGCTGCATTCGCTCCCGCTCATGCCCATACATACATACATACATACATACTATACCAACATACTATACCTGCTATACCTACTATAAAAACATACTATACATACTATACCTACTATACATACTATAAAAACATACTATACCTACTATAAAAGATACTATACATACTATACCTACTATAAAAAAATACTATACCTACAATACCTACTATAAAAACATACTATACATACTATACCTTCTATAACAACATACTATACCTACTATACCTACTATAAAAACATACTATGCATACTATACCTACTATACATACTATAAAAACATACTATACATACTATACCTACTATAAGAAAATACTATACCTACTATACCTACTATAAAAACATACTATACATACTATACCTACTATACAAACATACAAACACTTGTGGAAAGTTTAAATGGGGAAAATCGTGCAAATAGCGCCTGAAAAATTCATAACTTTGACTTTGTTTTCATTGGGCCTAAGCGTTGCAAGCATGCCGAAGCAACGCCTACTACAAAAACTACAACTATTTCAACTCAAAATACTAAACAAAGCTATCACCTGTGTTCCCAATTGTTTCCTGCAACTCTCTAGCGTCTTTGAAACAATTAGCAGCTCTTTACAAAGAAAATTGTGCTCGTAAAACACTTTGAAAGGCGCCCTTTGTGTGCAAAACAAAAGTACCTGCTGCAACTGAGGGCGAATAACGAAAAACGACCGAAAATTTGCATGCGTCGCCCGCAACCGAGGGCGAGAAGCGAAGATTGATCGACAACCCACGTGGGTCACGCGAAAGGAGCCAATCAAGTTACAGCAAAAGGCGAAACAGGTCACGTGAAGAGCGAATACTCTGTTCGAAAATGGAGTTCGGGACACGAATTTGGAAGTTTCGCCAGCGTAAACCGTAGTTTTTCGTGATAGCACAATTAACAGAATAATTAATGGAATAATTCAATAATTTGGGAGAAAATCGGAAAAAAAAATCCATTACCCTGGTTAAATTATGAAACTAAGCATTCAGTGTGAATTTCATTGCCATATATCCACATACAAAAAAGCCTGTGATTACACGGTTCGCCGTTTCGGCCCATTGTTTTTGGGCGTTCGACCTATTGTTTCTGGTCGAATCTATTGTTTTTGGCAGGGAAAATGCGTCATCACGCGACATAGCAGAATAGTAATATTAGATTACGATTCCCACACTGCAACTAGTGATTTCACAAACAATTTTTTAATAACCACTTCTTAACATGTATTAATCACCCAACAAGAATCTCAAATAGTTCTTCAACCATCATTGGTAATATTTTTACAAACGTGATTGACTCAAATAATCTGTAGAAATATTTTATGATACCACAGATATCAGACCATTTTCCACAATTTCTTATTTTAAGAAATTCAAACATATCATATACTCATTCAGACACTTTTAAATGTGATTACTCAGAATTTAATGAATCAAATTTTGTTAGAGACTTTAATGACATTGACATAAGCTATCTGAATGAGGTATCTGATGTGAATACAAATTATGCTAATTTTTTAAAGGATTTGACTTCTCTTGTGAGTAAACATGTAACAATCTAGAAGTATTCAAAAAGAGAATTGAAATTCAAAACTAAACCATGGATCAATTCAGGGATTCAGAAAATTATGAAAATTAGAGACCAAATGTTAAGGAAGTACAAACGAAATAAGTCAGGAAATACTCTCAGTGTTTATAAAAAAAACTAGGAATCTTGCAGTCAATGAATTAAAGAAATCTCGAATAAGATATTTCTGACACTTTTTCACAGAAAACAGTCATAACATGAAAACACTATGGTCTGGCATTAAGTCTATCATTTCAAACAAAATTCTGTGTTTTCTAGAATTAATAAAATTAAAACTAAGAGTGGTAATTTAACTTCTGACCCAGTTGAAATAGCTAGTGAATTCAACGAGTTTTTCATCAATGTTGCAAACGATATCACCGAATCAATCCAAAGAGGCCCCAAAACACCAATTGAGTATCTTACCAATAGAAATTCTAGTTCATTTGTCCTTTCACAAATTACTCCCATAGAAGTCAATGAAATAGTTCAATAATTCATATGTGTACATTGTGTACAACTCTGTACATTCAAATACTTCAAATAATCATTTTAGAACTTTAGTAAGCCCCCTGAAAATATTTGATTTAGGATTATACTATTTGGCACTAAACAGACAACAGCATCAACCTTCTCTATATATACTTTTCATTTGTAAACATTCCGGAATTTTATCATTAGCCTTCCAAAATCTCAAAAAAGCCCCCAAAAATCGTCGATCAACACCCAGGTTCGTAATCTATGCAAAAAAGTAATCTAGAAAAATGTTGTCCCGAAAAGTACCCGGTCGGGTGGTAATACTCCTCCTTGAACCTCTGCAGTATACGTATCAATGATGGCCGTGTTGTCATTTACCATCACCCTTTCTAAGCAGACAGAAAATATTTTCACGACCATTTTCAAGATGCAATGACAATGGTAAGGAAGTATGGCAAGCCAGACAATTTCGTCACAATGACTGCCAATCCTAAATGGAAGGAGATAGAAGAAAACATGCATCCGTATCAGATGCCCAATGATCGACCAGACATTGTGACATGAGTATTTCAACTCAAACTCAAAGAACTACTCGAAAACATACTACACAACAACATTCTTTGACATGTCACTGCACATGTGTATGCAATTGAATTTCAGGAGAGAGGACTGTCACACGCACACATGATCCTGTTTCTTTCACAAGCTGACAAAAAAGAAACACCACAACAGGTAATATTTACATACTCAGATATAGAGATTGTAATAAGTCTTGCTCATATAATTATATTTCTAACATCAAATGCATAGTATGTGATGATGGACATGCGCTAAACTATACTGCATGTGATCTTAATAATAATTGCCAGTTATCATGTTCATTGTCGGGTGGATCAAATCATATCAGCAGAGATACCAGATCCACAGGATGCAAGATACCACAACTTGGTCCTAAAACACATCACACATGGAGCCTGTGGAGTTTTACATCCTCAATACGTGTCCATGGAAGAAAACAAATGCAAAAAGATGTTTCCAAAAGAACAAGTTCCTGGCACTCAAACCAATGTTAACAGCTATCCTCTTTACAAATGACACTGTTTTCATCCAGTCAATCTGAATGATCACATTTTGAACGATACCTGGGTAGTGCCACACAACAGACACCTACTCATCAAATATTGCCATATCAACATGGAAATATGCAGTACAGTAAAAAGTGTCAAGTGTCAAGTATATGGCACATATTGAAATATTGAGGAAAATCAACAGCAAGTACCTCAAGACATTCAACATGACGAGGTGTGCCAATACATCAATGCAAAATATATTGGACAGCATGAAGCTGTCCATTGGCTTATACAGTTTCCCATCCACGACAAAAGCCACATAATCAAACACCTTTCTGTTCATCTGCCATTTGAACAACAAGCCATCTTTCATGACAATGATGAAGAACAAAGGCTGAACAACATTGTTGACAGAACAACACTTACAACCTGGTTTGAACTCAACTAGCAAGATCCACCTACACGTCAATTCATGAAGTACAAGAGCACTATGTCTTCCAGGAGTGTTCAAAAACATGGATAGCGAGACAATGAAGAGCAATGCCAATCATTGGTAGCATAAATGAAGTGAAGCCGAGAGCAAGCGAAAATTCGCACTCACACTTTTGCTGTTGCATAAACAAGGAGCTACGTCATTTGAACATTTGAACACATTGGTACAGTAGAAGGTAATCTATGTGACTCCTTCAAAGATGCAGCATTAGCTCTGGGGTTATTAGAACATGATGATCAAATCATACATTGTCTTGCTGAAGCTGTCATCTTCAGTATGCGTTCACAACTCAGAGAGTTGTTTGCATGATTGCACTCTCTCAAACGCCATCAGACATCAGAACTTTTTTCAAAGCCTTCAAAGAGGCAATGAGTAAAGATTTTGTTACATGTGATCAGCTGAAATATCCAGACATAACCTTCCAAGACAGACACATGTATCAATGTCTACAAGACATTGACAACAGTTTGAAAGTTCATGAATTGTCAACCATCAACTATGATCATCTTCCTGAGCTGCCAGCCGACTTTGTTATTCCAGAACAAAGTGATTTTCAATTTAATATCAAGATATTCACTGTAACAATTTAGCCAAAATATGCTTCTATTTTTACCAAATTAACAATTGTTTATGATTTCAGATAAAGATCACATGGATGTTGAAAATGAAAGAGTGTTGTTCAGCACTCTCTTCCATTCTCTCCTCCGTAGGCAAGTAGTAAAGAGAACTCATTATTATGATGATCACCGCTGTTTATATATTCTTGTTGTTATGTTATTATTCCGATTACATAGTTCCTGTATTGTAACTTTCACACTACTTCAATTTACCTAAGATTTTATATTGTACTCAACTGTTTTCTTTCATCTTCTGTTCTAATCAATCTGATATAAGTTGTGCTATTTCTACACTGTCATCTTAATAGGTTGCGGGCCCAGATTAGCTCTAGTATAACGTTTGTAAGGTTTGTTCAAATTTGTTTGACAACAGAATGGCTTTTATGGATGAATCTGCTGGAAGTTTTCTTAAATTTGCAAATTGAATAGCAGAAATGACAGATCATGGGCTTTCAATATGAGACTGTATTTGGAAAGCAATGATTTATTGGAACATGCAGATGGTACCGCTGTGGCTCCTGATGCTGAAGCTACGGCAGCTGAAATGCGAAGTTTTCGTTTAAAAGCAACTGAAACTGAAAACTCCTGTGCTTGAAATGTAAATGCATGTTCAAATATTGTTGTCCCAAGAATGATTCCCCACAGTGACGGCATGTTTCTAGCTTCTGCTAGATTTTTGTTATGTTTGGTACTGCCAATGTGACATCAAACTTTTTACCATGGAAATCTATTTTTCTTTTGAAACCACAGCCAGATGAGGTATGATTCATCAAAGATTTTAAACAGCACTATACAACCCAACTTGTAGAACAATTATTGAGAATTTCGGATGAAACTAGGCATGAAAAGCCTCATGAGCTAAGAGCCTTCATCTCAGATTCCTTAGGAGGCCAAATGATGATGGAACCTTCATTCAATTCAACTCTACATGAGAACAATGGCTTGTAACTACGAGTTACAAGCCAAGCTCATGTTCGTGCATCAGAGGCTATCATGGCCATTTTAAGAATTTGATGGAGAAAATTGCAGTTGGGGACATACTTGAGTGCGAGTTAGATTCCAATCACCCACATGACCAATATGCAGTCTTGGTCAGAACTTGCAGAACTTGTCTAACTATGGAGAGATTGAGGCTGAATGCATTGGACACAGACACAATGCTGGAGAAGGAAAAGGTCTCTGCGCTACAAGTTCTTTGTAAATCAACAGGATCTCAAACGGGTTCACTTGAGGTTGAGAGAGCTTGACTGCATGAAAGTTAATACCTGGAACAAAAATAATGAAATCAGATATTGCTTTATTCAGACCTGTTCTTTAAAGTAAATTCATATTGGCCAAGGGTTTCTGCAGGGGTAAAATGGATAAGCTGGGTAAAACATGCGTAGTTTTGATTACTGGAAAATACTTTACTATGAACTGTTTGTCAAACTGGATGGTTAAATAGTTGCCACCACAGGAAATCTGTGAATCTTAATGCAAGCCAAATCGGTTTACATTCTTAGCCTTGCCCATTTCACCTCAAGGTTACCCAGTTTACCCTGCAGGCCCTGTCTATCACAGTTCTGTATATGTTTTTGGAGTTCTCCCATGAAAGAAGTAAGTGACAAACAGGTTGAATTTATTTTCCAATTAATGGAAGAATGAAATTTTATACCCTTTTGTAAGAACCTGGTAAAATATCAGGCTGAAATTGTTCTTATTTATTGGGTACAAAATATATAATTTCAAGCTGTAGGTTCTTAATAAATGAAGGGTCTCATGTCATTCTATTGGATGATGTAAAAGATTGTGGTGCTTGCCCATACCTTGCAAGAACAGACTGTGGCCCAGAAAATGGTCTTATGGCAATTGAATACTATTGAATCATACTATTGAATACTATTGAAAAGCTTTTAAAGAAATAATTCTTAAGGATAGGCAGTGTTTGCCAGTCGCGTGGAAGAAAATTTTATCATGTCAATCATTGAATTGCTGTCCGCTCTTTGACTTGCTGTATAACCAACAATCTGTGGTTCGTCTGGAATTGTTTGAAGAAACAAATCAAGTCTTTTCTTGAAAAAATCAATACTTTCTCCAGTAATGTTTCTTATTATTTTCGGAAGAATATTAAAAGTTTGGACCATGGATCGCGAAACTAGCTTCTTTATGTCAGTGATTAGTTGTGGACTGACCACGGACCATATCACTTTAAATTTTTCTTCCATGTCGTATGTGTTGATATGATTGTATAGAATCATTCACGTTTGGCAAATATTGTTGATTATTTTCCAACATAAATGATATATCTTTCTCTCCTTCGTTGAGCGGAATAAAGATTGAGGACTCTTAAGATTGGCCACTAATTACTACTTTTATCCATCTTAAATTTTCGAAGAAAGGACCATTCCAAGGCATCTATATTCTGTATGAGACCAGTTTTTAGGGGACACCATAGAACTGAATAATATTCAGCTTTAGGAAGAACATATGTCTTCCAAAGTAATAATATATGCTCTTGTTTTCTGGTGCTGAAGGATTGTAAATCCTAGCAATCATCGATTTAGTGGACTCAATTGCCTGTGATATGTGATCATCAAAGCGACAGTCATTTGACATTGTAACTCCAAGGTCAAAAACGGTTAAGTTTTTCAGAATAAAGAACCAAACGATGTCAGATAGGAAGTGGATAGCTTGATTCTTCATTACGACCGTATCTTAATAGTTCAAATTTTCCATCATTTAATTTTATATTTGATTTCAACGTCCAGTCATATAAACGATTCAAATCCTCTTGGAGTTCGCTTATGTCGCTCAACTTTGGATGTTTTTGTGCAACGAGTGTCATCTGCGAACGATTGAACTACACTGTTTTCAACATCAGCATCAATGTCAGCAATGTGTATAAGAAATATAAGGGGACCCAGAACGCTTCCCTGAGGAAATCGTGATAAAACAGGTGCAGGATCAGATTCAATCCCATCAACATAAGAGATTGCATACAATCTCTTAGGAATGCACATATGAAGTCTAAAGTATTTCCTTTTATGCCTAGCTGCTCTGCTTTACGTAGTACAATTTCGAAGTCAACTATGTCAAATGCTTTTGCGAAGTCCAGGTAGACAACATCAACATTGTCACCAGAGAGTAGATAGTTTAATTGATTGATAATGATCTAGTAATTGACTCTTGTTGACATTGAATAATAATCCATCCCTTCGGCGTACTGAACACCTTAGAGTACTGATCAGTTAAGATTGCTGCCATAGACTTGGCATCACAGTCATTTGATTCTCTTTATTCAGAAGGGGGCCAATCTTTGATTTGACTTTCGAATTCTTTTTTACGTATGTATAAAAGTATTTTGGGTTGGTTTTTATAGCTGAAGAGCTTATGCTCAATATAGTCTGTGCTAGTTTTAAAAGAATGTTGCAAGTATTTTTCAATCTGGATCAATTGTAATATAGGTTTCAACATCCAGGATAGAGAATGAAGTCTATACTATCTTGGAAGGAACACTGCCTGTATTGATGGAAGGTTCCACTTTGGCCAATTTTCTGTCCTGGACTCTTTTCTATCTTTGTATCTTTCGTTGTGACGTAGCATCATCAATTTTCTTCATCATCAGCTGAGGGTACATAGTAAGGGTGAGATGAATCCAAAGATTTTTTACCTGGAATAAATGTTTTATCTTGTACTATACCGCATACATATAACATAACAAAGAATGTTGGAATGCAAGATAAAAATGATATTTTGTACCAAAATAACAAAATAAGTCCAGTTAAGTTATCGTAAAACTTCAAAAAAAATCAGTTTCTCAAAATTTGATACCAAGAAATATCAGATTAGCATTTGATATTTTTTTAGAACCCAAAAATATCATTTTTGGCAAAAGTCTTACCCAAAAATATCAGACTGACCTGTATGTGTATGTACCAAGTGCACCCCGGGGCTTGCTTACGTTTAAGCACACCAAACTGATAGAAAATGAGCACTGCAATTTCGGGTGTTGTCAATTTTCTTGGGACTCCATTTCTCACGTCTGATGGCAGCTATCAAGAGATTGCTCGTTGTTTCCGAATGGGATATGATAAAAAGTCAGATTTCCTCCAGGTTTTCTTTGATGTGAACATCCAAAAGCACAGCACGAGTCCGGCATGTTGTTGTTTGACAAAGGAATGTTGCCTGCCAGCTATTGCGCATGCGCTATCTACGGCGCCTAGACGGCCAATGCCTAACATCAAATATTGCTATTCTGTGGCATCACGTGACAACGCACTTTCCTTGCTAAAACAATAGATTAGACCAAAAACAATAGGTCCAACGCCCAAAACAATGGGCTGAAACGGTGAACGAGTATCCATAAAGGCTTTTTTCTGAGGCCTTAATCTGCCGTATTTTTCGGTGGGCTGTTCTTTGCCAGCTGAACCAGAAGGTTATCTATATGAGAGAGCTTACATTTTCGACTAAAAGGTTAGGAAATTCTTTGTTAAAGTTCGCCTAGTTGGCTATCATGAAAAACGGTTTACGCTGGCGAAACTTCAAACAAACGTTTCCTGTTCACGTGACGCGTTTTGCCTTTTGCTGCAATTTGATTGGCTCTTTTCCGATTTCACATGAAAAGTGACCTGTTTTTCGTTATCATGCAATTAGCTCTCGGGTTGAACAGCAGGTACTTTTGGAGAAGACACGTGTTTTTGTTTTCAACACAAAGGGTGCCATTCAAACTGTTTTACGACCTGAATTATCTTTGTAAAGACATGCTTATTGTTTGAGAGACCTCTGGAGCGAGCCAAACTGTTGTCAGATGATTAGGCAGTGAATGCAGCGAACGAAGTGCACCCTATCAGCCAATGTTTCTTGATAATAGATAGACAGGCGAGCGTAGTAAGCTATCCCATTGTAAGTGGGGTCGGTCCAGTCTCGATCCCTCTCAGCACCGCTGATGGCTCCATAAGGAAAACAGTAAAAAGTATACTGTTCGAGGCTGCGATGAGCGACTTGATTCTTGTCAGTGAAGATGATTTACCACCAAACACTCTATACGTATTTTCTCGATCTTGCAGCAGCTATTGGAGCTGTCATTGGTAGAGTCAACATAATCAGAGACTTGGCATCAGAACTGTACAAAAGTGTCGGAGAACGAAGTTTTCTTGATTGGAAGCTTAGAAAGCAACAACGAAAAAACTGACACAAACTGATCGCTTTAGTTAAAGCAGCAAATGTGGCTGTTGGGGATTCTGTGATGATTATGTCAGCATCTGGAGACATAGATGTTCTAGTTTTCTTCCTTGGCCATGATTTTGCAGGCATCCAAATTTCGATTGACAATGGAACAGAATTCAGTAGAAAGATCATAGACATAACATCTTCGACCCTTGATAACGACAAGAGAAGAGCACTCATCGGTTTGCACGCCTTTTCTGGAAATGACTGCCTTTCACGTTTTTTCAGAAAAGGGAAAGTAGCATTTTTCAGAGAAGGGAAAGTAGCAGAAAATCATTTTCTGAAAATGGTTAGGAAAACCGAATATGTAAATCTATTTGCAGATTGGGGAACTATTTTTGCAGCAAGGGAACAATTAGCAAGAGGATAAGAAAAATTCGTTTGTGCACTTTAAGGGAAAGAGAGACTACTGTCACTAAATGATGCAAGAAAGAAAATATTATTGCAAAAATTTGAGAGTGGGAAAAAGATAAAAGAATTAAGTTTGCTGCCACCTTGTCAATCGAACTTAAAGCTGCACATAGAGTGGGCAAATTACGTTGCATTGATGTATAGACAAGCAGATTGCTTAATGATGGATCTAAACGACCCAGTTAATCATGGATGGAATGAACGGGGGATCAGTTGTTTGGAGTGACATATGCTACCCAGATGATGTCACAACGCTACTGTTGGACAATGCTGATAATGCTAATGAAACCTATGACGCTGATGAAAACGATGAAGACTGTGAAAGTGACTTCGATGGGGACATTATTAAAATTTTTGATGCTTGATTGTTTCTATTTTCATGAAGTTTTGCCCAATATTAATATTTTATTACGAGCTTTATTGTGACATGACGTGGGGGTAAATGGCCTCATTATGCCCATTATTACATCGATGTTGGGAATTAGCATTATAAAGCTGTCCTGTTTTATACAGTTTGAAGCAATGCTATTAACAGCGAGAATCATTCAAATTTTTTTACTTATTTTGCATGAAAATGAGGTGAAAATGTTTTGTCTTTAACCAAACATTCTGCCCTTCCTTTTAATGAACAACATGAAGATTGCAAGGTCGCTGCATTTTGACTTTACTGACTACCAGTGTTTCAATTACCTCATTATAAGTATCGCTTATTGTCCTATTGTCCTCATTATAAAATCTACCTTGTCACTCGTTCATTATCGCACAGTTGCTTTTGGTAGACAAAATGTAAATGTAATATAAAATGTAATCCGCTGTCTTTTTTCTTAACCAGAACTAAAGGGGCATTCCATGGTGATGATGAACGAAGAATTTATAATTAACCGATACTTACCTGGAAGTTGAAGGTTGATTGTAATCCCATGAGTTACCAGCCAGGAGTGAAGGAGTGGTACGACAGAGGGTGCTGTGTATGCACCAACCAGACTTTAAAGCAAATTACAGTGCTGCAATGTCAAAGATAGTGAAGGAGTTTGGTGAGAGCTATAACCGCCTGTGGATAGGCGTACAACTCCTTCACTCCTGGCTGGTAACTCATAGAATTACAATCAGCCTTCAACTTCCAGGTAAGTATCAGTTAATTATAAATTCTGTTTCGTTACCAGCCTACGTCATTACGTAGTTGTACGAGATTTTAGAGTTGACATTGCAAGACTGTTTTATAGGACATGTATGCAAAAAACAAATGTAATCACCAAATAGAACTAGTTTATGAAAGACTAAATATAGATCTTCTGAACAAAGCCCTAGTTTATGCAGTATCAGTATTGTTAATTGTTTGTAAGATTGAATGTCCAAAGTTAAATTTTTCTTCTGATGGTTTATATGATAAAATCTTTGAAAAATAATTTCACTTCACCATCCAACTGATTTCCTGATATCTTCTATGCCAATGCTGTTGCCCGCAAGAAAGGATATTGAAGCTGCTCATGTGCTCTGGGCTAAGAATATCGTGGTATTAATTCCTGCAGAGAGCAACAGCGATTTTACCCATCTAGAGATAGTATCAGTTAAGACTGGACCGTGAGGGTTACAGAAGCTTGTCATTTGCGTTACCAGCACTGCACTCTCTAAGAGGATGTGACTCAAGGTTGTATTTTTACAAAGCTGGAAAGGTTCGTGTACTCCAGAAGGTCAAGAAGAAGCTAGGAGATGTTGATTTATTGCAGAAACTTGGAAGCGAAAGAAGCATAAAAGAAAACGATATTGAAGATATAAGGAATTCATTCGAAAAAATACATACGGTGGAAAAGCAGATGAGGCATCCTTGAATATGAGAATACGGCTATATAAAGAAATGAAAACAAAACCATCTATGGGCATGCAACTAGACCCCAAGTCAGTAGAACGGGCAATTAAACGCTGCCATTATCAAGCATTTTTGTTGTATCATTGTCACTTGCCGCAAGTGCCACCAATCCTTTTTGAAGAAAACGGATGTCAATGGGATCCTGTGGGAAATATCGTATCGTCAGTGTGATTTACTGGAAGCCAGTTACCAAGCATCGTTTTTACTAAAAAGAGGAAAAAACGAAATTCTTCCCAAAAGGCCTCCGCCGATGCAGGAGATGAGTCAAGTGAAGCCACCGTGCCAAAAACGAAAAGAAAACGGAAGATATCTTCAATTCTCACAGCCATGAAAGACATCTCCGAAGATGAAGAATCGGCAAGCATTTACGATGGTGATGATAGAACAACGCTGTGTAACGCAGAAACAGCCATATTATCTGAAGCACATGAGAGCGAGTGAGAAGTCTCGGACTTTCTGTCCAATGAAGATTTGTGCAACAGATGGCTGCCTTGATATCTCGATAAAACCTTTTAAACAAGACAAAGATACATTGTAGATAGTATAAATACACCACTTTAACTATTTTTATTATAATTATGGATTCCGAATCGAAAATTTTGGCTTATACTCGAAGTATCAACAACAACAACACAAACTTTGAGACACTGTACCCCCCGAGTGGTGAGAGAAAAGTAGTAAGTGTTTATAACTTATTTTTTGCCTTATGATGGACTATGCATTGGTGAAAATTTTTTCGGAAAGTCCAAAAAAAAATTTTCCAGACCGTGAGTAGGTGTGGTCATGAACCACGTGAATATCGGGCCACGCCCAAAATGGCCCCTGGCAGTTTTAGATGCTCTTCAACATGGAAAGCCCGAATCCGAAATAAAATTTGGGGTCAGGCAGTTTGCTAGATGGTTGCAGTAATTTCCCTGTCTATATAGTATGCATCCTTCAAATCAAGTGATGCCATCTAGCACCCTGGAATGACAAGTGCAATTACAGATTGGATTGTCTTCATTTTAAAATGAGCATATACCACATATTGGTTGAATTGTTTAAGGTTGAGAATGAAACGTTTTTTATTATCACTTTTGGAACTGTGGAAATTGGAGAAATGAACTCCTGTGGTTAATATTCACATTTGACAATCACACCTTTTTTCCACAATGACTGAATTTCATCATCAGCCTGCTCAATATGATCCCTGCAGATAAAATTTGGGGAATATGATGCCTGCTTTGGTGGAGCAGCTATAAACTCTATTTTATCACCTGAGATAATGTCAAGAATGTTTTTGTCAGATGTTATCTCACTCCAAACTGAAACATAACCTGATAATTGTCCTGCTTGGAAGAATTGAACTTTTGCTTGCAAAAAAGGCAGTATGGTGCTATTGATGAGCTTTTGAAATCTGCTTACCTGTAGTTTAGCAGAATTTAGTTCTTTGTGAACTTCTTCTTTGGAAAGTCTGGCTGCTGATTGTTTCTTCGGGGGTTGTATGGCAGCCTCCCCCAATATCCGGAAAAAGAATTTTGGGAAGCACGATCACTCTGTTGGTTCTGCCCATGAAAAGAAGGTCTGGGCCTATAACCTCAGTGTTAGTAACACTGCTAACAATTCTGTTTGTAGTCCGTAACTGTTTTAAAGTTTCAGGCAGATCAACTCCAAATAGATAGTTGCCTGGTTTAACATTGCGGGAGCAAACTTGCTTAAATTCATTCATCAAGTAGGGCCGTAAAAAACCCCTTCATTTAAAAGTCAGTTCACTGCCGACATGACCAAGCAACACGACTGAATCAATAAGTTTCGCAATCGAATCCTTATAGAAATGCTTTTCTCCTCTCTGCCAGACAAGAGGTTATTTACTGTGAGAGAAGCTGCTGATGTTGCTTTCACCAGTGAATCTTGCAGTGAAGACATGGGTATATTAGTGCGTTTTTCATTGGTCCCCAATTTACCCTAAATTTCAGGGTTCACTTTAGGTGAAAAGAGGCAGGCACAATTTTCCGGGGGTGGGTATTTATCCAAAATTTCCTTTCTTTTTGAAAGGTCAAATTCTCTGCCAAATTTTCCATCGATAATTTTGGCCAATGGGCTAGATACTGGGGGGCCTTTGTCCAAAGATGGAACTAAAGCATTGTCAATTGAGAAAAATAATGCCTCATTTTCAACATCATCATTTGGGTCATTTGCATCAAACTCTGTCCCACCAAAAGGCTTAAGGCATCCTCTTCTGCTGATCTTTCGCAGACAATATCCTGCGGGTCAATGCCCAACCCCAACCCTTCAGAACTTGCTGTCTCTGCAGCACTACAGGTTGCTTTCTCTGTACCAGTGATTTTGGTGGTCTCTGCTGCTTGGCTTTGTGCATTCTGTGATGCTATATTTGCTTTCGTGGAAGCTACATAGGACTGGGCATGCCTAGGGGCTAATTTAACACGCTTGAATGAGGACTCCTCAGAGAATGCATAAGGTGAGTGTTTTCGGTTTTCTTCAACTAAAGCGGTTAAAATTGAGGAATGGTCCCTAAGTTTGTTCTCAATTTCCGTCATAAAATTGACCAGAAGCCTAGGATCAAAGTCTGATGCCCGTTTGGGAACGGCAGATGGTTCCTCATCCTCCTCATCATTAACGCACAAAGGTGGCATAGATGGCCTATGCTCATCGCAAGATGACATTATAAAACAGATAATATCGACTGATAACGAGATGAAAAGACAATTATAATTGATAAAATAATTGTAGGAATACTTATCGGTTGTTTTTTAATCTTCCTGTTCTCCCAATTTCCCAGATTGTAGCAAAACACATAAAAAACTTCTGAAGTGGAAAAACACATGTCGTCCGTTGGCAGCAAGGCAACCACAACTGGTTGGGGCATGCACAGAACTCTCTCTCGTACAACTACGTCATGACGTAGGCTGTTAATGAAATAGAATAATATTGTTTTCCAACATTTCTGAAATCTGATTGTCAATTTCTATGTGCCATGCATGAGGAATACGATAAAGGAGTACATTCAACTGGCTGGGCTTCATGTGTGACAATGCGATGTTGCATATTTTTCACAAGAGTGGGCTTTTTTGGATATGCTGCAAAAAGATCTGCATACTTTGAAATTAAGCTTGAATTTCTTTTTCGTCCTGTGAAAGAATATCCCCATACACTAGATTGTTATCCAGATTGTTGGAGTTATCTTGGTTGGGGACATTAAGACTTGTGATTGTTTCCCTGACTTAGACCAAAAATCCACTTGTTTTTAGCTTTTAAGGAAACAATTTCATCACTAGTAGTGAGAAAAGAGACTTGAAATCTGCCCTCGATATTGGGGATAATTCTGAAGTGTGTTGCATAAACGCCTGCCATTTTTGATAACGTCATCTGCTAAAAGTCAGCAGTTAGCAAGGACAATGATTTTCCACATTGAACACTGAGAATGCTTTCTGACCATGCCGGTGTAATATGCATCCCAGTCCGAACATGCAAAAGAGTCTTTTGCATGGCAATAAATTTCATGCGAAACTTTATTAGACATGCAAAAGTGTCCTCCTATTGTTTTAAGGGGGTGGACTGTTTCACAAGGAATTTATAGCCATGCAAAAGAGTCCTAGGACAGTTTAGCATAGGAAAAATTAGCCATGCGCAAGTGTCCTGTTATTGTTTTAGGGGGTGAAACGTACATAGAAAGTATTACTATGGGAAAGTGTCAAAAGGCAGTCTAGCTAATAGTAAGAATTACCCTTCTTGTCTTTAGATGCAGACATAGACGCATAGTAAATTTCCACCATGTAAAAGTACACATTCTTGTTTGAAGAGGCTGTAGTTGAAGAAGGCAGACAAACTTAGCAATAACATAACAATATGAAAGCCAATTAAATTTAAAATGATCAGTGAAAAATATATGTAGCAAAGAACAGAAACTCATATATCTATATCTAACCCATTGTGTTTGAGAAGAACAATGTCACTCTTAAGGAGCTCATTCCTCACTTCAGAGATGTTGATGTTTTTTCCACATATGTTGCCTTTAACAGACAAGAGACTATCTTTCCTCTCACAATAATAATAATTCGGAGTTCCATGATGCCAGGAGTTTGTTGCTTTCCCGAAGAATGGCCTTGGCCCGTAGTTCTCTCGGTGGTTTTGTAACAGTGCTTTTCATGTCCATTTCCTTTTCATCTTTTCAATCAGCTTTGCAGTTCCTATTCTCTCTGACATTTCTTCCTGATTTGCTTTCCTTTTCATGTCCTGACTATTGGGTCACAGTCACGACTAGGTGTTGATTGCATTTTTGATGAATGTGGTGGAAAAACGAAAGAAATTGTATCGCATGTGTTTTCTTACAATGGCAGCTTATTCGTCTCATCTACATTCTTACTACAGGCTGTTTGTGGTGTCTCGCTTTCATTGTCCCTTTCAAAATCCCATGGCTTCAAGTGCTTTATGTTTCTTTTCACTTTTCCTTTTCCCAGATAAAAATGTTTGGTCCCCACCAGCTCACTGATACTGCATGGGCCAGTCTAAGTTTTCCCCAGCTTATCACCTTTCCTAGTTGCCTTTCTTCCATTGTATAGCAAAATTCGCTGGCCAACTTTGAAAGTAACAACATGTGTTCCATTTTTTGTTTTTCTCTTTTTGTAATAATGCTTTTTTTTTCTTCTCCCGACTTTATGTTTTTCAGAGCTATTTTCTGCTTAGGATCACTTCTGTGCAGCTTTTCTGACATGAATTTTACTATCGTTTCTTTGACGGGCAGGTTCATCTCCACATATATATAATACATGAACGGGACAATACATACTAGGTCAAAGACCACTAACAGCCCAACTTTGTACACACTGCTTCGAAAATTCCCCCATCTGTTCTTTTTGAAAGCCACTCATGATTCTTCCCAGTAATGTGTCTATTGTATTTTGTTTTTTGAAATTCCTTTTCGTTACCCACATATTTTCACTTTTCTGCTTCGAAAATCTTTCTGCCCTTTGTTTTCGTTTGAACTCTGCTTTGTGTGCTGTGCCAGATGCTGCCATGGCAAGGCTTTTGTTTTGCATGCCAGGGGGACATGTCCCGAGCTTCCTCGCGTGCTAAGGCATCGAGTCGAACAAATCGTGTTGTGCCATGCGACCCCCTTCATATGACCTTTAGTCCAACTAAACGATGGGGTTTTTGGCAACGTTGGTTAAAAAAATGGGTACCAGGTCTTAAATGAGCAACTGGAGATTGCTGCGTACGTCTGGTTTGTTCCAGGATGGTGATTTTTCTCATGATTCTTCTCATGATTCCTGAACATATGAACTTGTCAATCAGGTTAGTTACCCGATTCTTTCTCAGTAATAGAATAGGATGTTGTACATCGTATGGTAGAAAGTCAGCATACCTCAGTCTTCCGTTGCATCTAAGAACTCCGTCTTCATCTATACGTGGCTGCAGAGCAACTAATTTGCTTTTATCGGTTTTCTTTTTGAAAGTAATTGATATTCTTCTGCAAATATTTCTTTCTGCATTTCTCTGATGACACAAACTTCTGCATCCTTGATTTCTTTATCTGTCAACTCATGCTGAATTATCCGATTTTGTGTTGTGCGACAGTTGCTCAGGAAGCCATAAACCCATGCTACAATTCTTGTCAGCCGAAGCCAACTTGAAAAACGAGAAGGCTCCAAAGCCCAATACTCTTCTTTTTCCATCGATTTCCTTGTGGTAGATCTCTTCGTGCTGTCTGTAGCAGCAAACAGCGATTGTTTTTTTTCGTGCATTTCTATTGCAGACTTCAATTTCAACTGACAAGATTTCTTCTGCTCGTTTTCTGCTTCTAGGGACATCTCAAATTGATTCACCGGCCATTGTTCTTCCGTAACTCGTAAGAAGACAGGTCCTTTCCACCATTGATCACTACCGGCTAATGCTGATACTGTCATACCTCTGGTCAAATGACCAGCTGAATTTTCTTTTGTGGGAACATATGTCCATTGTTCAGGGTTAGTAATATTCTGAATATCTCCAACACGATTTGCAACAAACGGTTTGAAACTTCTGCTACATCCACGTATCCACCACAGTGTGTTCATGCTGTCACACCAGAAGATGACTTGCTTCATTAATACTTGTAATGCACTAGCTACCGAAACTGCCAATCTAAGTCCCGTAATTGCTCCCATTAACTCCAACCCTGGGATGCTTGTAGCTACCAAAGGTGCTGTAGGGTTGACATGCATACTCACGTGTCATGAAACATGACCCCTTCTTATGTAATCTTTTGAGATAATAGAAACACATGTAACTAGATATATTGATTGCTTGTTGAATAAACCATCTTATCAAACACCACATTGGCGACGAGGATCAAAACAAAAATCAACCTAAAATCATGGCTACCAGCTTACCAACCTTCCCAGCATTGAAGTTCACATCGACAATAACGCAGGACCCCGATGGGAGAAGTGGCTAACGAGATTTCAGAGACTTCTCATGGAAATGAACATCAAAGACGACACGCAAAAGAGAGCAATGTTGCTACACTATGCCGGACCTGATGTTGACGAAATCTTCGATACACTACAAGACACTGGCAAAGATAAAGACTACAAGAAAGCTGTGGACAAACTGAACGATTACTTCAAACC
The DNA here is from genome assembly GCA_013076295.1 of Sanderia malayensis. Classification (NCBI taxonomy): domain Eukaryota; kingdom Metazoa; phylum Cnidaria; class Scyphozoa; order Semaeostomeae; family Pelagiidae; genus Sanderia; species Sanderia malayensis. Next base: position 15,446 of record RQOL01000665.1, on the reverse strand, counting down.
GAAAACAAACACGACATACGAAGTTTTTAACTTCAGACAGGCCAAGCAAAATCACGGCGAATCACTGGATAATTTCCATATGCGTCTCAGACAACTGTCAAAACATTGCCAATTTCCGGATGTTGACAAAGAGCTCAAAGAACAGATCATACTGAACTGTACATCGAATGCACTCAGAAGAAAAGCACTCCGCGGGGATCTTGATCTAACAAAAAGCGCTGGAATTGAGCGAATCGCAAGCCAAAGAAGTCGAACAGCCTGAGAAAACAACCAACGTGATAAGATCACGCAAAAGGTCAACCACGCCACGTAGAGCAAACAATAGCAGACAATCGTCACGCAACACGTCAACTAACGCTCAATCAAAACATTGTGGATTTTAGGTCAGGTCCCTGCTAGGCATGACCCAATATGTATTTCGTTTCATCCCAGGCTATGCTACCATCACAGCACCATTACGAAACCTTACCCGGCAAGACGTCACGTGGACCTGGAGCGAAGAGCAACAGACGGCATTCGACAGCCTCAAAACAGCACTCACCCAAAGCAGCGTCATGGCGTACTTTGATCCAACCTGTGACAGCGAGGTCATCGTGGACGCAAGCCCTGTTGGCCTTGGTGCCTTACTTGTGCAGAATGGGAGGGTCGTCAGCTACACCAGCCGTGCCCTAACCGACGTCGAACAACGATATTCCCAGACAGAGCGAGAAATGTTAGCCGTCGTGTGGTCCATGGAACACTTCCATCTCTATCTGTACGGCTCACACTTCAGAATCGTCACCGACCATAAACCACTCCTCAGTATCTTTAACAGCCACAAGCCAACCTCAGCTCGTATCGACAGATGAAAGCTTAGACTGATGTCCTACGACTACAAACTAATCTACAGACCAGGCAAAGACAACCCAGCTGATTTTATGAGCAGGCATCCATCCACAGAAAAGGCTTCACCTAGCATCACAGAAAGCTACATCAACTACGTCACCACTAACGCAGTGCCAAAAGCATTGACATTGCAGGAGATCAAAACCGCAACCAAATCTGATGATGAACTCCAGTCTCTCGTGCGAGCGATCGAGACTGACATCTGGACCGATCCAGCTGTTAAACAGTATATCCACTTCAAAGGCGAAGTCGCAGTCTACAACGGGATGCTTCTAAGAGGAAACAGAATCATCATCCCCCAACAACTCAGGGAGAGAGCCGTTGAACTGGCACATGTTGGTCATCAGGGGATCGTTAAAACCAAACAACTAATACGAAAGAAAGTATGGTTCCCACATATCGACCAGATGGTCAAAGACAAGATAGACAGATGCCTACCATGCCAGGCTGCAGTAACGACGAGTAATCAGTCTCGCCCTGAGCCTCTGAGGATGACACAGCTCCCTCAAGGACCCTGGAAGGAAGTAGCTGTTGACTTTGTCGGACCGCTACCTTCGGGAGACTATCTTCTCGTTGTGATAGACGAGTACAGCCGCTACCCAGAGGTCGAAATGATCACCACCACATCAGCAAGAGCAACTATTCCGAAGCTTGACGCAATCTTCTCAAGACAAGGCATCCCGGAGACAGTCAAGACAGACAATGGCCCACCCTTCAACGGAAAAGAGTTCAAAGACTTTGCCGAATACTCAGGTTTCCACCACAGAAAGATCACACCGATCTGGCCGCAAGCTAATGGTGAAGTCGAGCGCTTCATGAGGAACATCGGCAAGTGTGTAACTATAGCACATCTGGAGGCGAAGAACTGGAAACAAGAAATCTTCAAATATCTTCGGCAGTACAGAGCTACGCCCCACTCGACAACACTAGTATCACCATTTGAAGCACTGAACAACAGAAAAATGAGAACGACCCTACCAGAGGTGACGCTCATAAGCAAAACAACACAGAAGATCGATAACATGAGAGAACGAGATGGCGAACAAAAGAGAAGGATAAAGGAGTACGCGGACACACGACGAAAAGCTGCAGAGAGTACCATCAAGCCAGGGGAAACAGTACTTGTAAAACAGCCTAAAACGTCAAAGCTGTCGACACCGTACAACCCCAAGGCTATGGTTGTTGATGAAGTTGGAGGCAGCATGGTCACCGCCAGCAACGATGAAAAGACCATCACTCGCAATTCATCTCATTTCAAAGCCATCAGCAGTGAGACTGTCCCGGTGACAGCTGTGGATGATGTCCATGAGATGCTAGACCACAGGAACGAAGATGCAGAGGACACCCTGTCTTCAGAAACAACAAGACCAGTCAGGAGCAGAAAGCCACCTGGCTGGCTGAAGGACTTTGTGACAGACTAGACTATAAACATGAAAATTTGCACTATTACATTGAACACTTAACCTAAGGGACTATCATTAATGAACTTTTATTCATAGGAACGTTACAGTTTAGTTGTAGACATTATTTGATTTTGTAATCATAATTCATTAGATCAAATTAATCCAAGTTGGGGAGGAATGTAGTGTTGACATGCATACTCACGTGTCATGAAACATGACCCCTTCTTATGTAATCTTTTGAGATAATAGAAACACATGTAACTAGATATATTGATTGCTTGTTGAATAAACCATCTTATCAAACACCACAGGTGCAACACGAGTTTTCACTGCAACAATGTTAGTAGTCGTGACTGGGTGATCAATATAAGTATGTCTCGCATAAGCAACAGCTCGATATGCTTTTCCCGATGCATCATTGAAAATGTGCAACTGCATTGACGGGACATTTTCATGCTTGCCAGTGTGTAGACATCTTGGGACCGAAAGACTCGACAATTCCAAATCACCATACCACCTTCGCATTTTTGCCTTCAGCTCATCATCAAGATCATCATCCCAGTCAACGCCTGTACACCAGACATCTTGCATTATCACCTTTGCTCTTATGATAAATGGTGCCAAAAACTAAGAGGATTAAACACAGTTGCTGTTCTTTTCAAAAAAGATCTCTTTGTGATAACTTCTTTTACCTCTGGGGATCTTGAATGAAAGCAGAAACTGTCTTCTTTGGCCTTGCAAAGAATACCCAAGGTTTTTACAGTTGGAAGCTCTCCATTCTTTAAATCGATTTCCGAACCTCTGTGTTCAACTGGAATTACAGCCAGAACTTTGAATGAGTTACACAGCCATTTCCGTGCTCGCATGCCTGCTTTTTCCCAAAGACCTGTCAACTGATTGTAAAGCTCAATTCCGTCTTCTACTTCTGGTACAGAATCCATGCTATCCTCCATATAGGTTGATTTCAATGCTGTTTTTGCGGCCATTGGAAATTCTAAACTGTGCAGCTGGGCATGTTTCTGAATCGCGAATTGTGCTTGAAATGGTGAGCTTGTAACTCTAAACACAACTCTGTTAAATTCATACTCATCTGGGTCTCTTTCCTGTTCATGATTTCTCCAAAGAAATCTATGATACGGACGATCGGCTTCTGGAATTAGAAATCTGAGGTACATTTCACCAATGTCACAGACTATGGCTACTGGATGACGTCTGAAGCGTAGTAAAACATCAAACAATGAACATTGCAGCTTTGGGCCAGAATAGATCATAACATTTAAAGATATACCTTCATATTTTGCAGAGGCCTCAAACACGATTTGATTTTTTGTAGTCGCTCTACAAAAACTTGAATCGCTAGGCTTCAAAATGGCAAAATGAGGAAGATACCATCTGTTCTCTGGCAGTAATTCTGGAGCTGAAACTTTTCGAATATATCCTTTCTGTAGATTTAAGTTCTGACATCATCATATGCTTTCTTCATTCTGGAATCGTCTTTCCCTCTGGATATCCTATGCATGTCCATACCAACGAGGTTCTTCTAGCAAAAGGCTCTCTTTCTTGTCCCCTGCTTTCTTTGTAGCAATAATGCAGCTTGAGGTAGTCAATACCAATCAGCAAATCGACAACCTGTCTGCATAATCTGCCCATTTTATTACCTTCATGTTCCCTGTAACTCTGTTTACTGTCAGTGCTTTCTTTTTGATGTCTACGTCGCCATTTATACTTTCCAATCCAAACTTGACATGCATTGATTGAAACGATTTACAGTCACCTTTCAGTACACTGACACGAATTGCTTTGAGGTCACCTTTGAGATCAAGCTCTGCAGCTATATCTGAATTCACGTAGGTTTGAGTGCTTGCATCATCCAAAAGTGCATTTAATTTCTATCTTTTATGGCCATTTTTCAGTATCACTGGAATAATTCGTAATGATGTAGCTCTATTGTCTCTATTGTGAATTGATTTTGCACATATCATTGTTGTTGTTGTCGCTAAACTCCTTTTATTGTGCTTCCCCTCAGTGCTTGCTGATGACAAAGGCAATTGTTGAATAGATTCCCCTGAGCCTGAATTCTTCATTTCTTTGTTGAGTTGTTTTCCAGAGGTTTTATCACCACGCAATAACTTATTGTGTGTATCTTGACAGCCATGAATATCACATATTCGAGTATGTTTACATTGATTACCATGGTGATCATCTCAAAGGCAACGAAAGCACAACTTAAATTGTTTTCCAATGTTCCAGCGCTGACCAATTTCCATTTTTCGGAAAATTTCACATGACCAGACTCCATGTCTGCCATTACATACTTTGCAAAGAATTCAGATTCTTGAATAACCCAAATCCAAGCCCCCGAGAAACCAAGATTCTGCATAGCTTCAAGGACGGGACGGATAAATACTGCCTCAACTGTAATAGCTCGTATTCTGGAGCTGCTGGAGCTCCAGCAATACAGGCCAGAAATGCAGCTTTCCAATTAGGATATGTTCTCTTATCTCCTGTGAATATCGGAATGCTGACACGTTGCAACTCTCTCGTCATATCTCGCCCCAATGGATCTTCATATGGCTATCGGTCTAGAATACTGAAATTGTTCTGGTATATCTCTAGGAGTAAATTTCCATGCAGTGGGATTTAGTAGTATAGGCTGCCGCTCTTCAAATTTTCCTTGAATATCAGCATGGTGTGCTGAATCTACTCTTGGTTTCGAGGATGAAAAATAAGGATCTTGATTTAAACTATCCACTTCAGGGCTTGAATTTGACTTGAAGTTGATAATGATGATTTATTCGATGCAGACTCTCTTCTTTCATCGAAATATTCTTGAGCTATGTTATGTGCATGCTGATTTTCCTTCGTCAATTTTTCCATTTCCTCAGTAACTAACTTTTTTGCTTTACGGTTTTTCTGATTTCGATAATAATTAATCTGATAATGCAGCCATACTGTCCATTGCCCTTGCCTGACAAATGTCCAACTTGAATCGTTCATCTCCAACCCGTTGTAAATCCGTCTCTTCTACCAACTCTGTTAACCCGTTTCTCACTCGTGTGAAGGCTCATTTAGCTTTCGCTTTCTCTTGCTCAAATTCATCCCATCTGTCCTCAAAATATTCGTCTTCCTCAAACTCTCCAGTAGTCTTTTTGCTTCTTACTTCTTCGTCCATCTTCTATCGAATGTTGTGTGTCTGTCCACCATCAGAACTACCCTCTGCTACCAAATGTTTGTGAGATAAACAAAGCGTCTTTGCTTACTTTTGGCCGAAGACCAAACCTCATCTATATCATTATCAATCTTAAGATCTTTTATAGTAAACTTATAAACAACAACGTATTATTATAATATTCCTGCGAGACGAATTCCAGCAAATCCTTAATCCAAACTTTTTAACAATAAACAACAATAAAATATAATAAAGCATTTCCAAAGTGAATTGTACTCTCCTGAATAGTTTGTGTCTCTAGAAACTCAAACTCAAAACTTTTTTTCAGAATAAATTTGCTAATTACATGAATACAGCCTACACACAATATAACTAATTACTACAAGTTTAAATCAATAACAAATTACTAACAGGAAGAATAATGTAAACATGATTATTTATCTGATGGACACATAGAAAGAACTCTGGCTGGAGCTTTCAAAGCCATGTGACCAGTTGATGTGTTTACTAGGGTGCAATCTTACAAAAATTTTGGTTTGAATCAAAACAAACAAAACAGTAAGAGAGAATATATATAAAATAATGAAGTAAAAAAAAATAAAAGGGAAATAAAAATAACAATAAACACACAATTATTTATTTCTTTTCAAGATCAATATCGATCCTATTTTTGGGGCTCTGCCTAAAAATGTTCTAGAAGATAGGTTTTCATCTTCTTCTTGAAAAATGTTTTATTATTGATTATTTTCAAATGAATTCGTAAGGCGTTGCAAAGCTCAACACCGTGAAAAGTAATAAAATTTTTTTTCATGTTAGTGGATATTGTTGGAAGAGAAAAGCCAAGGTTGGAGGATTGTCTTGTATTATGTTTATGTACTTTATTTGTTTTCTTAAATTCCTGGTTGAGAACAGTATTTTCTCCATTGCTCATTTGTAACATAAATTTAGCCATTTCAAGCATGTACAATTTATCAAAATTTAAATTTTTAAAATTTTTAAAGATAGGGTGACTGTGCGCATTGTATTCTGCAAAATCTGTTATTCTAATTGTTTTTCGTAAATTACGTTTCAATGGTTCCAGTGTTGCACTGTTAGCACATCCCCAATTTAGTATACCGTAAAGGGTGTGGGATTGCACAAATGAACTGCATAGTGTTTTGAGAGTATTGCCTAAGTTTGTACAGAACTCCAAGACCTTTAGAAATGTTAAGGTTTACCTGCTTTATATGATGTTTCCAATTTAGTTTCTTATCTATAATAACTCTAAGGTATTTTGTATAGTTTCCCTGTTTTAGGATTTCATCGTTGATTTTTAATGTTATCACTTTATTAACTTTACGGGAGCTGATTAAAAGAAAATTAGATTTAGAAACGTTAAAGTGCTAATGCAACAAATTTTTACATCGTGTTTTTATTCCAAAAATCCATAGATTTCAATGCACTATTTAACATGGCGCAAATAAAATTTGCAAATTTTGTATACTTTTTTCTCTATTAACCTTCAAAGTAGGAAATTTTGACACTTTTCATGCGAAAACACAACATCACTGTGATGTCATCAAACGTTGTGTCTGTAACGTCAAGCAGGCTTTCTTCTATTGAAATTCGACATGGCCAGCTGTGTGAGTGAGCACACACATGACAGGTATCTCACTCGGGAGCAAATAAATCATAGAACTATTTACATGTTGTAGAGATACATAACAGAGACAATTGCATGATTACTCAGTGTTGCGAAAAAGTATCGTTTCATAATGTTGCTGTTAGTATTTCAAAACTAATCAAACAGAACAAAGTATTTTTATTAAGGAGTTCAGGAGACAGATATCATTCGCACCCACTGACCAGGATAGCAGGATTTTGTTGATTATAGCTCTCATTTTTGCTTTGAAGTAAAGAGAGATATTGGGAAAGATTTTAAAGATGAGATTAAAGTTAAAATCAAACGCTATTCCTGCAATAGAGGCAGAAAACAAGCTCATAACTCGAAGTGTGACTGTCGCCTTCTTTACCACTCCGGGTGAAGAGTGCTTAGGCCCGAGCCGATCAAAACAAATGTCAGAAGATTTGAGCTTTTTGGGGTGATATCAAAGGAACTTTAATTTCTGAAGTTTCTAAAAATTTAAGTCTAAATTTATGTCTGTAATTTTAAGTTAAATTAAGCTATTACAAAAACTAGGACCTGTGATAAGCCAAATCAGGGCTACGTGTCATTCCACAGCAACTCAAAGCAACAATGGTGATGCGGGATGACGTCACATTTTTTCGAAGGTACCCACTTTCAAACTTAAATTGTGTCTTTAACTTTAAACAAAATGACACAAATTGTTTTCAGAACGACGGCTAAAAGATTCGCCCTTACAGTGGTTCAGCTGGAGCTCAAATATTCCCACCCTGAATGGAGCTGTTAAAAAAACCAGACGACGTACAAAAAAGCCATTGACTTCCATTGCGAAAAATATTTTTGGTCATCACTGTAACGTTACAGCGTTGCGATATTTTTTGCAAAAAGGTAGCCTGATTCAAGGTGAAATTAAATTAACCTATACTTGTCAGATGCCCGTCAAAATTGCATCAAACTGATCACTGCATCTTTGGTCTTCATTTAAAATAAAAAAAATCGATATGTCAAATTTCGTTGCATTAGCACTTTAAGAGATTTGTTTACTTTATTAGATTAGTTTATTTGCTAATAACCATTCAGAAACAATTTCCAGCTCAGAGTTAACAGTTTGTTCCACAACATCTAGATTTTTATCAGTAAATAAAATACTGGTGTCATCAGCAAAAAGATGGAATTCAAGTTTCTTGGAAGCAACATGGATATCACTAATGTAAATCAAGAACAGTAATGGTCCAAGTACGCTCCCTTGTGGAACACCACAGTTTACAGTAAGGTTTTTAGCATTTGTACCATTTACTGGAACTGTTTGCATCCTCTTATCTAAGTGTGATTTAAACCAGGAATGAGAAATTCCTCTGATGCCATAATGTTCAAGTTTATGCAGAAGTATATCGTGATTGACAGTTTCAAATCTAATATATATATTCTGCGGAGGTCATGTGATGACGCACTTTCTTGCCAAAAACAATAGATTCGACCCGAAACAATAGGTCGGACGCCTCAAAACAATGGGCCAAAACGGCGAACCGTGTAATCAAAAAGGCTTTTTTGTTTTTACATTTTTTTTGCTAAATTTCAAATGGAAAGTGCCAATCATTAATTAGACCAAGGTTATCTATTTTTGGTTTCTTTTTTTAAAGTTCTTTTGAATTATTCCATTAATTATTCTGCTAATTGTGCTATCACGAAAAAACTACAGTTTACGGTGGCGAAAATTCCAAATTCGCGTTGCGAACTCCATTTTCGAACCACGTATTCGCTGTTCACGTGACCCGTTTTGCCTTTTGCTGTAAGTTGATTGGCTGTTTTGCGACTTCACGAGAACAGTTGCGATGGTTAGGCCTAATATAAACAAGCCCAAAGTTTTAATCAACAAATTATGATAAGGGATTATCAGGCGAGCGAATCGAGCCAAGCTTTTGTAAAAGGAGTAGGCAGAGGCATGAGCGTAAGCGAATGCAGTGCACGAAGTGCGCCCTATCAGTCAATGCCTTTTGATAATGGATAGACAGGCGAGCGCAGCGAGCTAACGCATTGTACGTGGGGTTGAAAGGGGCATGAGCGCAAGCGAATGCAGCGCACGAAGTGCGCCAACCACATTAAGTTTTTTTCACTTGCCCCCCCTCCGGGAAGCGAGCGAACTATTCACTAATTGTGACTGAAGTTCTAAAATTGCTAAAGAAGTAGATTTATTTTCCTGAAAACCATATTGATGTTTGAATAGGATGTCATCTTTATTTAAGAAACTTCTTAAGCGAGCGTTCATTAATTGTAAAAGAATTTTGCTAAATATCGGTAAGATTGAAATAGGCCGATAATTTTCACATTGAAATGTTGATTTTCCCTTATGTAATGGCGTAACTTTGGCAAACTTCAATTTATCCGAAAAGATGCCTTCTAGAAGTGATAAATTGGCTATGGTTGAAAAAGGCTTAGATATGGTTAATCGAGCTAGTTTAATTAGTTTAGAGGGAATATTGTAAGAATCATTTGATTTACTTTCATCAAGGTTAGCAATAATATCATTAACCTCCTCAGGAGTTACAGGATCTAGAAACATACTATTAACAATAGAGTCTGTTAAGAAACTACTAAATTGCTTTGTTGGTGGTTTCGTTTTATCCACCAGTTTTTGTGCTACTGTAGTAAAATACTGTTAAAGGAATTTGCAATAGTGTCGTTGTCAGATACGAGTTTACCATTTATCAAAAGGTTTATTGTATTAGCATTGCTCTTATTCTGAGTATTGATAATCTCTTTTACTCCAGACCACAGTTGTTTTGCGTTTTTTTCAAACTTCTCAAAATATGAAGCACAATAACTTTTTTTGCTTTTTCTTATAAGATTATTATTTAAATCTCTGTAGTATTTATATTTTTTGTATAAATCTGTGTTCTTTGTTTTAATAAATCTCTTGTAGTATTTGGTTTTTATTGAAATTGATTCTAATATACCCTTTGTTATACCTGGTTTCAATTTTTGTTTTTGCATTTTCTTTGTCACCGGTTTTAAAGGAACATCCTTAATAATAACTTCTATTAAATTTTCATGAATTTTATCATATTGCTCATTTGCCCCCTTCATTAAATTAACACAGTTTTCCAGATTTTTGCTTCTTAACTACTTTATATATAAATCAGGATCATAGTTCTTATAATCTCGATAAAATCCTTTGCTACCTTTCATCAACTTTAGATTCATACTTTTATAAAAGATAAAGTTAGGCATGTGATCAGATATTTTGGAAATTAAATTACCACTGAAAACTTCATGCTCAAGTGAATTCAAAAAGATATTGTCAATAAGTGATAGTTTACTATTGGCAAGAATTCTGCTAGGTTGAGGGATGTGTGGTTGAAAGAAATTGGATAGCAATAGATTTATGAAACTAGAGAGCCAATATTATGAAGCAATAGAGTCAATATTTAATAAATTGATATTGAAATCCCCTGTAATGAAGATGGTTCTCTTTTCTTATTTTATCTGAGATAGTTTTTGCTAGGTATTCCATGAATATGCTGTCACTCCTTTTCCTTGGATGGCAATAGATAACTGCAACTAAACAGCTTTTATTATTTTGGGATTTTATTTCTATCCAATTTACTTCAAATTCACTGTGGTTGTCTGAATGGGGAAAGTCTAAATCACTTCTTGGTGTAAAACATAATTCGTCAGAAACAAAGAAACCACACCCTCCTTTTAAAATTTTATCTATTGTTCCATGATATTTTTGATATCCTGGGAGAGTTAGGTTATTGCTCCTTGATTCACTATTTTTAGTTACCCAAGTTTCAGAAAGGGCTATGACGTCAAATTTATGTCCAAGAGAAGTCATAAGTAGTTCTATATTTTCAAAATTTTTATTCAGGGAACAGATATTTGTATTCATTAAGCTAAATAATGGTAATTTATCTGGTTTAAATTTATTGGATAATTTATGAAAATCATCAACCTTATACTAAAATCTGAGCGGTAAAGGTGTTGCGCTCAAAGGCTTCCCTTCGCCAGTTTTGTGGGCCACGCTTCCTACAATTTTCCCGCTCTATTTATTTTCAAAACTACTCGGAGATCTTCCCAGTAACGTGTATATTTGCAACGCCGTATTGCTTTTTCCAAATTCGTTTTGGTTTTCGAGATATTTCCAATTTTTGAACTCGAAAAATCTTCGTCCTTTGTTTTCCCGTAATCAGGCCTTTCTCTTTCGTGTGAGAGGATGGAGTGCGTGCTGTTCTTTCGCCTTTTGTTTTGCGTGCGGGGGGACGTGTCCAGAGCTTTGACGCGTACTGAAGCTTTTGAATCGAACAAAACGTGTTGTGCTCCGCGACCCCCTGACAATCACGGCGTCTGGATGATGTTATGTTTCTGCAAAAATCGATCGTGCGTTGTTTTGCGTTGCTAAGCCCTCTCGAAACAATGAAACCCTGTTACGTTTCGCACTTATTTGTTTGCGTCCTTTGTTACCGTGACTGTTGGTTGACAAGGAAAGTGTGCAATTCATTTTTGATTTTCGAAGTTGGGGATGGGCAGGCAAACTCAATGGATTTTTTTCTTTGGATGGCTGTTTTATTTTTGCTGCTGTTTTACTCGAGATTTCCAACTAAAAGCTTCAGGATTTAACTGGTAAGTGGCTAAGTTGTTTCTCTTTGCCTTTACTAAATTTCTTTGTACCTTCTTATCTGATTTCAATATATTCAGGTCAACTGGTTTTTAGAATTTTTTACGCGTTCTAAATTTCTAAATAATTCTTTGCTTTAGAAACCTCCACGTCCACTGTACTAAATCGAATACTAAAACGATGAATTATCAAATTCTGCTTTTATAATTACAGGTCTGGATACAACGATCTAAATAAGGAATTTCAGAAACAGCAATTTCGTGATTTCACTCAACTGAAAGCCTTCAAAGCACGTGGTGCAGTTGTCTAAAAGCTATTTTACCCTAAATTGCCATCAACTGGAATTTTACTTGAATGTCACTCTTCAAAACTGTTACGAGTAGAACTCTACTGGTAAGTGGCTAAGTTGTTTCTGTTTGCCTTTACTAAATTTCTTTGTACCTTCTTATCTTGATTTCAATATATTCAGGTCAACTGGTTTTTAGAAATTTTTACGCGTTCTAAATTTCTAAATAATTCTTTGTTTAGAAATCTCCACTGTACTAAATTGAATACTAAAACGATGAATGATCAAATTCTGCTTTTATATTTACAGGACTGGATACAACGATCTAAATAAGGAATTTCAGAAACAGCAATTTCGTGATTTCACTCAACTGAACTGAAAGCCTTCAAAGCACGTGGTGCAGTTGTCTAAAAGCTATTTTACCCTCCTTTGCCATCAACTGGAATTTTACTTGAATGTTACCCTTCAGAACTGTTACGAGGAGAACTCTACTGGTAAGTGGCTAAGTTGTTTCTATTTGCCTTTACTAAACTTCTTTGTGTCCTTCTTATCGTGTTTTAAAGATATTCTGATGAGCTGGTTTATAGAAATTTTTACGCGTTCTAAATTTCTAAATAATTCTTTGCTTTAGAAATCCCCGCTATACTAAATCGAATACTAAAACAATGAATTATCAAATTCTGCTTTTATAATTACAGGTCTGGATACAACGATCTAAATCACGAATTTCAGAAAGAGCAATTTCGGGATTTCACCGAAGGCGTTCTAAACCATTGTTCTAAACACGTGGAGTTGCCTAAAAGCTATTTTGCTGAATTACTATTGCCGACTTGCCATCCGCCTGCTAACATAGTGGATTCGTCGTTCAAACACATCAATTTCTTTCTGGACCAGATAAACGCTGGAAAGGTTGCTTCAATTCCACTTGGATTCTAAAAGTGCCTGTCACTGAGCGTGATTCGCTATTCAAAACACGAAAGTTGTGGATTTTGGCCTGTGAAAGATGTGAGTGAATTGTTTAAAAACTTTCATGATCTGTTGATTTTAAAAGCACTTATATTTCATCAATTTCGACTGGGACCTGGGTGTTTTGAAACATTTAACTTCGGGGCCCCTCTAAAATTTTCATAATGGGCTTTCGTATTGCTTTCATGGAATTCATGTAGTTATAAACATGCGTTATTGAGTGCCAATTGGTGTATTAAAATTGTGTATTCTTTAATCGAAATCTCGAATGAAATTGATAAATTCAGTCCGATTATGTACTCACAAATCTGATCCTTTGTTCACAAAGTTTCTCTGCATGGGGTTCGAGTTGAGGCGTTTCTGTCACACTGGCTAAAATAGCTGCTGAAAATTGTGCATGGGAAAAAACATGGACCCGGAACAACTTGGAATGGCAATCGGGGCTCGGTATTACATGCACTGTGTGCTCGGGAGAGATTGGATCTGTATTTTTTAAATTGTTTATTCTTGAATCAAAATCTCGAATCCAGTGGATCAATTCATTCGCAATGGTTTTCTGATATTACTCGCAAGCCTGATATATTGTTCACGGAGCTTTTTCTCTGCGTGGGTTTTGAGTTGAGGTGTTTCTGCCACGCGGAATAAAGTGCTGGATTTCTCGCATCACGGGAAAACACGGACCTGGAATAATCTGGAATGAGAACCGGGGCTCGGGAATTCCATGGACCATGTGTTCGGGGAATGGATGTAACTAATAAAACTTGCATAATTTCAACTGAAAGTATATTACTTTTTGTGTACATCCCAATTTTTTGACGATCACTGTTCCACTCAGATCAAAGGCCAAAACAACTGAAACCAACCCCACTTTTGTTGAAGATCACTATCCCACTCAGGTCGAAGGCCAAAACAACATAACCCCACCCCACTTTTGTTTAAGATTGCTTTCCCACTCAGATCGAAAGCCAAAACAACAGAAACCCACCCCACTTTTGTTGAACATCGCTGTTCCACTCAGATGGAAGGCCAAAACAACAGAAGCCCACGCCACTTTTGTTCAAGATCGCTGTTCCACTCACATCGAAGGCCAACATACTAGGGAGGTGGCGCGCGAAGCGCGCCAGCCTTCCTAGTCACTACTATACTAAAACGTGAGCGGTAACGGAAAAACAGGTCAAAGACCCCCCAGCGACGGACCGTTCTCGACACGGTTTTCCGAAGCTCGATGCTTTATTCGTTTCCATAACCACTCATGATTCTTCCAGTAACCTGTATATTTGCAATAAGGCTGCTTTTTTCCAAATTTTCTTTTGTTTTTCAGATATTTCACTTTTTCTGCCTCAAAAATCCTTCCGCCCTTTGTTTTCATTTGAAGTCTGCTTTGTGTACTTTGTCAGATACTGCCGTGCCGAGGCTTTTGTTTCGCGTGGCAGGGGGAGATGTCCCGAGCCTGGATGCGTACTAAAGCATTGAGTCGAACAAAACATGTTGGCTAAAGACATTTGAAATGACCCCCTGGCTAAAGGCATTTGAAATCACGTCGTGATTCTGGAAAGATCAATCGTGCGTTGTTTACCGTTTCCGAAACAATGAAACCCTGTTGCGTTTGACACTAATCCGATCGCGCCTTTTGTTACTGTGGCCTTTGACTGACGAGGAGCTGCTTCCTTCCTTCAGCGAACGTGCAGTGAATGTCCATTTTCAAATTTAGGACGGGACAAACCGAATGAAATTATTTCGTTGTGTTGCTGCGTTTTATTTTTGCTGCCGTTTTACTCGAGATTTCCAACTAAAAGCTTCTCGGGATTTAACTGGTAAGTTGCTAAGTTGTTTCTATTTGCCTCTACTAAACTCCTCTGTGTCCTTCTTATTTTGTTTTTGATTTATTATGATCCGTTGGTTACAGAACTTTCTGGGCGATCTAAAATTCTGAATAATTTTTTGCTTTACAAACCTTTTCAATACTAAATCTAATGCTAAAACCATGAATTGTCAATTTCTGCTTTTATAATTACAGGTCTGGATACAACCATCTAAAGAACGAATTTCAGAAACAGCAATTTCGTGATTTCACTGAAACGAAGCCATTCAAAGCACATGCAGTTGTCTAAAACCTATTCTTCCCTTCCTTGCAATCAACTGGAATTTTACTTGAAACTTGCTATTTGCAACTGTTTCCCAAAGAAGTTCGCTGGTAAGTGACTAAGTTTTTTCCATATTTTCCCCTGAGTTGTATTGTTTTATTCCGCTCTGATTCCCTGATCAACAACTCGCTTTTCAAATTTCTCCAGCCGTGCAATATATTTTCAAAATTTCAATCATGATCTCTATAAATTGACTCTGATTTGTTTCAAACAGCTCTGATCGATCAATACTAAAATTCTAAATCGATTTTTGCAGATTTGGATGTGAAACTCTAACTGGCCAGACTCGAAAACAGCTATTTTCATATTGCATTGAAGCAGGCCGTGCCCAAAAGCATGAAATCCCACGAAACC
>RQOL01000664.1:13870-81333 GCA_013076295.1 Sanderia malayensis | reverse complement strand
ACACCTTTTTTTTGGTGCACCACCTTTGCACATAATAATTGAATGCCAATAGGATGAAAAATTGTACTCTTCCTACCTTGAGTTTAAGTCTGTGCAACAGCATTCCATTCGGAGTGAGTTGGTTGAGAAATTCAATGGGGTAGGCCTCTTCCTCATCTGGATCATCTGTGACAACACTGTCTGTGCTGTAATAAGTTCTTTCGGCTGTTTGATGTCTGTCCAGAATTAAGTTGTTCACTTGATGTGATAAGTCATTCTTCGGAGTCAGACAACAGCGTACAGACATTGTTACAGGATCCATCATTAGGTGTGAATCTGGTGTGTTCGGCCTGGGAAAAATGAAGTTCAGCATGTCTTCTTTAGACGAAGTGCATATCTGTTGTGGCAGAGTTACGTTGTCCAGTGCATCATGTGCTTCTTGCTTGTTGCCAAGTCTGAGAAGCCATTCTGAGAATTCACGGTATGAATCATCTTGAACGGCTCTCATGTTGGTGTGTAAGTGATGCTGCTGAAACTTTGACCATAGATCAATGATCTGGTCTGATTTTAGAGTCTCTGCTACAATTCTTTCCCTTCCTGCTTTCGTGACGACAGGTAGAACTTGTCTGAAGTCACCGCCAAGTAGCATGAACTTGCCACTAAATGGTCTGTCGACATGTGTAATGTCTCGAAGCAGTTGGTCGACTGCTTGTAATGCAAGTGCGGGAATCATGGAGCTTCATCCCATATAAAGAGAGTAGTTTCGCGCAATACCTGTGCTCTCCTGCTCTGTCTCTTGACATTACACGTTGATTCAGCTTGAAGTGGTATAGGAATTTGAAAGGTAGAATGTGAAGTTCTACCATTTATGAGCAGCGTTGCAGCCATTCCTGACCACGCCATGCACTGAACTTTATGTCCATTTGCTTGGAGATTGTGAACCAACGTGTTGTAAAGGAAAGTTTTCCCGGTTCCAGCCGGCCCGTCAACGAAGTGACAGTTCTGTTCGGATTGCTCGTTGATAGCATCAGTGATTCCCGTGTATATGGCTTGCTGTTCAGGGTTCAATGCGGCCAGCATTCGTTCTCCTTCCTCTCTGGCATTGCCAACATCGATGTGATCTTCCTCTGTAATAATAAGTGAAATATATTGCAACAAAATTGGATAGAAAAGCAGGAGAATAAATGTCCAAGAATACGTAAATGCCCTTGTCTGCACGATGTTAGAATACATTATTATATTCGCACTAATACAGTACATATTTGAAAATAACACATTAGTACCTCGTTCAGGAATGACATAGTCGGCTGGAAGTTGAGGAAGGTCAGCATAATTAGTGATCAACTGACCATGTACTTTCAAATTTTCGTCAATGTCATGTAGACATTGATACATGTGTCGGTCTTCAAAAGCTATGGCCATATCTGGATGATTGAGTTGATCACGTCGTACAAAATCTTCACTCAATGGTTCTTTGAACATGTTGAAGAGTGCTGCGATATCAGAAGGTGTTTGAAAAAGGAGTAATGTTGCAAACAACTGTCTCAGTTGTATTGGCATGTTAAAAATAACTGCCTCCTCCAAACAGCGTATGATTTCAGCATCATCTTCCAAGAGACCTAGAGCTAAAGCTGCGTCTTTGAAGGAATTGCATAGGTTTCCTTCTATCGTGCGAAGATCTTCAAACAACGTGACACCTCGTTTATGGAGAAGCAATAGTCTCAGTGCGAATCTTTGCTCACATGGTCGTGGGTGAACTTGATATATTCTGCCTATGACAGGCATTGTTCTCCGCTGTCTTGCTTTCCATGTTTTGGTGCGCTCGTTGAAAACATAGTGTTCAGGAATTTCGTGATAGGGATATTGGCGTGCAGCCGGGTCTTGTGCATTCAATTCAAACCAAGACGTCAGTGTGGTTTTTTCATTGATGTTTTGTAATTGTTCGACCCTTCCATTATCCTGAAAGTATACGGTCTGCTGATCAGGTAGATGAACATGCAGACGTTTGATAGTGTGACTTTTCTCGTGCATGGAAAATTGGAATATTCTGTGAACAGCTTCGTGTGGTCCAATATACCGAGCATTGATGTATTGGCGTACTTCATCGTGCTCAATATCTTGAGGTACTTGCTGCTGCTGTCCTTCGAGAATTTCCACGTGTGCCATGTCTTGTCCTTTATGAATATATTTGAAAATATATTTCACAGACTTCACAGTGCTACATATTTTGAGATTAATGTGACACTGATACTTGAGTAGAAGATGGCGATTATGTGGCACAACCCATGTATCATCTAGAAGTCAATCTTCCAGATTGACTGGATGACGACAGGGTCATCTGTAGAATGGATAACCATTCGCATTGACTTGTGTTTCGGCAGTGCGATCTTTCGGAAATCGTTTCTTGCATTTGTTATTCTCCATGCAAACACCTCCGGGGTTTATATCACTGCATGGTCCATGTGTCATGTGCTTCAGTACTAACTTGTGATATCTTGCATCCTGTGGGTCCAGAATTTCAGCTGATATGAGTCGATCTACCTGTAGGTTTCGAGGAAAAATATCACATGTAAGTTCTACACATCAAAATGCATTGTGTTTTTACTAAGCAATACAACTGATGATAATATTTCATACTCAATAATAAATCTATAATAAATCTATCTTTTACTCTATAATAGTAATCTCTATACTCTATATTGCTATAGATGTTACCTCTTCAGGTGTTCGTGGTCTATCAGCCTCAGAGAGGAACAGAATCATGTGAGCGTGTGGTAGTCCTCTCTTCTGAAATTCGATGACATATACATGTGCAATAGTGTGTCCGAGAATGTGCTTGTGAAAGACATCTTCCAGTAGTTCTTGTAGTTTCTGTTGAAATACTCGTGTGACGACGTCAGGCCGTTCATTCGCCTTCTGGTGCGGTAGAATGTTTTCTGAAATCTCTTTCCACTTGGGATTGGCCGTCATGGTTAGGAAGATGTCAGGCTTGCCATACTTTCTTACGATGGTCATTGCATCTTGAAAGTTCTGGTACATATTTCGTTGACTGCCTGAAAAAGATGAGGGAAGTATGACAACACGACCGACATCAATATGAAGGGGTTCGTTGGGATTGTTTGCCCTGGCCATTTGATTTTCGATTTCAGCCCTTCTGTTCAGGTGATCCATCAGGCCTCGATAACTGTCAGCACGTAATTGCCGTTGATTGTGCAAAATCCAGTTGAGTTTGTTTCCTTCTATTTTGGTGTATGCATGTACCAAATATTGTTGAAAGAGAAGCGTTGCCCTGTGGATGGTGGACAGTTGATTTCTGACTTGTATTCGGTACGAATAATATTCGGCGATTGTAAGTTTGGTACGGTGGTTACGATTAGCATTTTGCTGGCCTTGTCCTTCACGTGTAGGTAGACGTTGAAGGTCCACGCTGTATCCACGATCACCCTGAAAGAACAACAATGGATAAGTTAGAGGATCCGCAACAGGATCTATGGCATTAATCTTCATAAGATTACCACACCTTGTTCGAATTTGAAGCTCTCTATCCTCGGGATTAGGAGCACCGCCATGGCGTGTAGTGTAGACAGCTGCAATTTCTCTGGCAGTAGGATTGTCATATCTTCGATCTTGTTCTGGGCGACCGGTAATAATCATCTTGAATGTGGGAATTGGCTGATCTTTGGCAATGGCTTGCTGCCTTTGCTCTTCCAGTACCTCTCCCATTGTTTTAAAATGTTGAGCAAACCGATTTACTGCCATCAATTCGTTTTGCAGCAGCACCACTATGTCTAAGTCCAAGTTTTGTTCTCTGGCTGTGTTCTGGCGTTCTTGCAGTGCTTGTTGGGTGTTGGGTGTCATAATGTATAATTCTGCATATTTTCGGGACCTGTCGGTTTCAGTTACCCCTGTTGAATTCAAATAAACATTGTAAATTGTACTTCGTTATCTCGACTGTAATTTTCAATGCAGCAAGTGCTTTGTTATAAAAGCATCATAAAGCGCCTTCATTTTCGATTGGATAACTCTTGATATTCAGGGAAGTATACAGAGAGGTTATTCATTGTATGTTGGGTGGGAAAAACATGAGGGTTCTGTCAACATCCGTTTCATCATGTGAAGCTATTATATGAAAATGTAGCATAATATTATAAGAGACTAGGGGTCATCACTCGCTTCGCTCGTTCGCCCAGCCTGTCATGTAAAAAAGGCTTAATCTGGTTGGCGCACTTTGTGCGCTGCATTCGCTTCGCTCATACCTCTTTCAACCCCACGTACAATGGGTTAGCTCGCTGCGCTCGCCTGTCTATCTATTATCAAGAAACATTGACTAATAGGGCGCACTTCGTGCGCTGCATTCGCTTCCCTCATGCCTTCTTCAACCTCACGTACAATGGGTTAGCTCCCTGCGCTCGCCTGTCTATCTATTATCAAGAAACATTGATTGATAGGGTGCACTTCGTGCGCTGCATTCGCTTCGCTCATGCCTCTTTCAACCCCACGTACAATGGGTTAGCTTGCTGCGCTCGCCTATCTATCTATTATCAAGAAACATTGTCTGATAGGGAGCACTTCGTGCCTCTTTCAACCCCACGTATAATGGGTTAGCTCGCTGCGCTCGCCTGTCTATCTATTATCAAGAAGCATTGACTGATAGGGCGCACTTCCTGCGCTGCATTCACTTCGCTCATGCCTCTGCCTCTGGCAACAGTTTGGCTCGCTTCGCTCGCCTGATAACCCCTTATCATAATTTGTTTGTTAAAACTTTGGGCTTGTTTAAATTAGGCCTAAGCGTCCAAGCATGCAGAAGCAACATTGGCGGTCGCCCACTACCTAAACTACAACTATCTCACTCAAAAAACAAAACAAAGCTATCACCTGTGTTCTCAATTGTTTCCTGTAATTTTCCAGAGGTCTGTCAAACAATTAGCAAGTCTTTACAAAGACAATTCAGGTCGTAAAACACTTTGAAAGGCGCCCAGTTATCCTTTGTGTTCAAAACAGAAACACGCGTCTTCTCCAAAAGTACCTGCTGTTCAACCCGAGGGCAAATTTGCATGATAACGACAAACGCGTGACTGTTCACGTGAAGTCGCGAAAGAGCCAATCAAGTTGCATCAAAAGGCGAAACGGGTCACGTGAAGAGCGAATACTGTGCTCGAAAATGGAGTTTGCAACACGAATTTGGAAGTTTCGCCAGCGTAAACCGTAGTTTTTTCGTGATAGCACAATTAGCAGAATAATTAGTGGAATAATTCAAAATTTCAGGAGAAAATCGAAAAACAAAATCCATTACCCTGGTTAAAATAATAAACTAAACATTCAGTGTGAATTTCATTGCCATATACCCACATACAAAAAAGCCTTTGTGATCACACGGTTCGCCGTTTCGGCCCATTGTTTTGAGGCGTTCGACCTATTGTTTCGGGGCGAATCTATTGTTTTTGGCAGGGAAAATGCGTCATCACGTGACTCCGCAGAATATATATATTAGATAAGAGAGGGACGTTATATTTACCTGTCATATGGTATGCGTTTCCATGTATGGTGATGACAGGTGGTCCTGCATTAGCGTGTCTTACAACGTTAGCTGTCCAGGATGCCATCGCCATTAATGAATTGTATCTACGGAAATTTTTGAGAAAATATTTAGATTCATCAGTAGTTCCAGTGTATAAATGCATGACATTTGCCGGGGGTGGTTGAATGGGATCGAGAGTTATTAATCCTCCCATACAACATTTGTTGTATTGCTTTTTTGAGTTGAGTTCGTCTCGGAAGTACTTCGCTTCACAGTGAATACATGTTCTGGTCATTTTCCCAAGATGATGAGGCATTGGGGAGAATTGAGGAATTTCAACAATAAGTTGATTTACTTCCCTTGCTTGTTGTTCGATGGGTTGAGGGACATCATCTTGGTGTTGTGGTGGGATTTCGTTATCCATTTCAACTTCTTGTGGTTGCACCGCTATTTGATTCTGTTCATTCTCATTTCCAAGGTTGGGTTGCAATTCCATAGCAGCAGGCAATATTTGTGGATCCTGAAATGCAATGCAATCTAAGTTAATATAATTCAATCATGTGTTTTGAAATGCATAAAAGTGGAACTTGTGAAGATATGTCTATTTAAGGAGCAAAATAATTTCCTGACATGGTCCTATGAAGAATGACTGGTGTATATTAAGCCAATTGTGATGGTAGTCTGTTTATCATGTGGAATTCGAATGTGTTGTTCCACGTTGATTTCATCAGGTTGTGCTAGCCTTTCAATTTCATTATTTTCATTTTCAATATGTGTTTCGGGTTGCATCTGCATTGGCCGTATCTGTTGAAATGAACATTAAATGAAATCATTTACATTAAGTTTTTAGTTATTGGAAATTTTAATGTTATTAATATACAGTTCTCATTGATATAAATACGAGATGCGACATACTGTACATTGGCGAAACTTCCCGCCAGATCAACAATCGCTTCGGAGAACATTTGAGGAACGTTGAACATAAAATTCACGAAAATGAGGGACGCGCAGATAATGCAGATAGCAACGTGTCAAAGCATTTTAACCTTCTTGGCCACTCGAAAGATGATATGTCTGTTCTCGGTTTAACGATGGCGCCTGTTTGCAGTAAACAGAGAAAAACTTAAGAAAAACGTTTAATTTTTAAGCTTGGGACACTTTTTCCTGTTGGACTTAATAAACAGTTTTCTTTTTCTTAGACATTTTTTACTTCTACGTCATCTATTCCTCCTTCGCAGCTTTACTTATGCTTCTCTTTTCCTTGCTACGTCTTATTCCATTGCACGTTCTTTATTTCTTTTCTTCGTACTTTCGATTTCTGCGGCTTAACCGCCCTTTGCGTTCTTTTCTTCACCACTACTGAGGAAGGGCTATGCCCGATACTTTTAGTTTCTTTTATATCCTGGCATTTTGTTTATTCGTACAATATTTTGTCGTTATATTCTATCACAATTGCCATACGTCACTTTATTGATTTTATTTAAAGGGATTTCCCCTTCGTCCTTCTGACTTTTAAAGGTGGGAAGGAGAAGATTAGCACGTGATAGACTGGTTGGGCTCAAAGAGATAAGAGATAAGATAAGAAACATTATAAACTTTAAAATATTATGTTATGTTCATTTTACTGAATATTTACGGTTGGTTTAACAATATTAATACTTTCAAAAAAATATATTATCGTTCAATTCGGCAAGTTGATAGACTTGGAGGGTGTAGACCACAGGGCTTCGATGTATCAAGTTGATAAAAAGTGGCCGCAGTTGGAGGGTGACATAAGAGAGTGTAAGCCTCGTTAGCACCGTAAATGATGTAAAATACGATCTCAGTGGTTGTGTTATGGAGTGGGCACGTGTGCACGTCTCGTCTGTCCCTGCAAGAAAAAGACAAAGGAAAAGAACAAAGACAAATGAAACAAAAGAAACGTTGTAACAATCTCTTGGGTGACTGAATTTTATTCGCGAAATTATTATTATTATATTCTAAGTAAAAGGCTGCGTGAGCGTGGCAGATAGCGTTGACGATCAAAGGAGGGGACGAAATCGGAGGAATAAGAAAAATGGTAATATTATAATTTGATCTTTGTAAATCTTTTCAATCAAACACTATTAAGCAAACTATAATGAGTGATGGTGTGTTTAACTTGAATTGTTATCTATCAATTATAGAATTTTTACATATTGAAAGAGAATATGCATCCTTTCATAAAAATTAGTCAACATGCATGGCAGGCCTGGGTAAGTTTGTAACTTTAGTTTTTCTATGAAATTTTCTTAGAAAAGAAGGGAAATTCAGAGCAATTGCATAGTAATAATAGAAATCTGTTCTCCTTCTGTGTTTTGGTGGGCTAGCTGACACTGATATAAGCAATGAGTGTTGGCATTGCTTGTTTATTTATTTAGTTATTTATTTATTTATCTTATTTATTTATCTATCTCATTCATTTATCTATCTTATTTATTTACCTATCTTATTTATTTTTTATTTTTTATATTAACAAACACTGTACGTAATGCCAATAACTTGGTTCTGTACATTATTGATTAGATAGATAGAACCTGGAAAGTATTGTAAATTATTGAAACCGTGTGTTTGGTTAATGGTTTCACTTAATTTTATTGTTGCAGGTGTTGATTGCTGAACAGAAAAGGAAAGGATGTCCCTACTTGGTTTTTTGTGTGGTAAGTGTCTAATTAATGTGTGGGTTTTAAAATTAGAACAATAATATATCTATGGAACTGAATATTACGATGAACTGAATTTGGAACTATTTAAACAGGAAAAAGCATTGACCATGCATAAATATGAGAAATTTGTGAGATTGATTGTTAGGCCGAAAAAAGGTAAGTTATTATGAGTATGAATAATTCATGCATGATCAAGGCCACTAAGCTACAAAACAACAGAACTACAAACTATCAAAGTACATAACTTAACTACAAACTATCGAACAGCATAACTACTTAACTACAAACTATTTACAAACTATCTACAAACAGTAAAAACCTGCATATAACATCCTCCATCTTATTTTGTAGGCTATTTTGGTTGTGAAGAATGAAAAACAATGGGTAAACTATAAGACAATATCATGTAAATATGACTATGAAAAAATACATTGAAAAATGGAATATTAGGTGTTAGGTTGCTAAAAATAGGAGGTTGTTATATGCAGGTTTTTACTGTATAACTATGTACAATATCTACATATTAAAATAAGATATTTTAACAATTTTGGCACCGCGTGCCAATTCGGCCTGCTCTGCCGAAAGTTTGTGGGAAGGATTTTGGTTGACCTTCCCACCCTCTTTTTTGGGGGCCTTTCTTTTTCCTTGGCCTTCGCCAATCTTAATAAAAGCCTCTTTTTGTGTTCTGTAAATTAACACACATAAGATTGATATGTTAAAGGTTGCTAACATTTTGTAAAAAGATGAAATGCCATTGTTAAAGTGTGTATGACAAACATGTGCAATACAATGTAAAAAGCTGTACATACACAATTTCATTGGTTGGGATTCTTCTCCCAGTCGGAAACACTAAAGTAAAACCTTTGCCGACCAATTCCGGAAATTGGTCGGCACATTTCTTCTTCAAGGCAGGTATACTGCTATATGTTATTTCCTAGGAGAAAAAGAGGATGCAAAGAATAATGGTTGATAGCAGTTATGAAGATGGGAAATTTACTAATAAATATATTAATGTATTTAATATAATTACTTTGGTATCATTGTCAAAAGTTATGGCAATGGTATTTTCTTTTGCCTTGGCATTTGCCATGTTGAAATGTTCTTAAAATGAAATGTTGAAATGCATGTAAAATTAGTATAAGGTTAATAGGAAATGCTGGGATAGTTATAAAAGTTTAGAAAATGTTGTAGTTCTCAGTTAGCAATATTCTGATAATATGGAGTTTGTGTGAATTAATATATGAAGAGTGAAGATTGAAAATCGTAATCATAGGAGAAGATACTTACAAATCTGTGATTGAGCGCGTAAGGTTTGAAGTAACGAATGCTGAAGTAAACAAAGGTAAGTAGTGTTAAAAATTGGTACACAATAAGTGTAAACTTTTTGTTAATAACTATGGATACCTTCTAAGGCTGTTTTAGTTAATATGGCTTTGTTTTCTTAAATGTTTAAACTTTCAAAAGTTATTTAGAAAAATTTTTCACTTACTTGAATTTGGTGCGATCGAGATCTGAAAGATTTTCGCGCGCTCAAGTCAAAGCTATTGTCTTTCGAAACCATAGCAACAATATCAAGATGGCCCCACGGAAAAGAATGAGATCGAGGTCTTCTGGAAGTATGGAAACAACGTGGTGTTGGGTAAATTCCGATGTTACAATAATTCTGCATAGTGAAAGTATGAATGGCAAAGACTATAGATTAAAGTGAACTACGAATTGGTGTAAGAATAGAGAGGGTATGTTAAGTTGAATAATAATCAGGTAATGCATAAGTAGATATAAATGGACATTAAGTAAAGGTTGACTCCCACGCTAAATAATGCTGTGATTATTCAGTAAACTTCTTTCATTTCCCTATAAATCACAATGAAATGACAACACCATTCAGTATGAAAATTTACATGTTATAAGTTGTAATATATTTATGACTTTATTATATATTATTTATTCTTTGATGGATTGTTATTTGATTGTCTTTCTTTATTATGTAAACAAAAATATATAAAATATTATGAATTAATATTGATAATATGATATATACAATATTTTCTCAATGACTGTTTTGAATGTGGCAGTTTTTCTGCAAGGTTACATACCTACATACATACATACATGAGCCGGGCTCGGTCGCTTCGCTCCCTCCCCGGAGCCCGTCAAATAAACAAAGCCTAATTTGGTTGGCGCGCTTCGCGCGCTGCATTCGCTACCCCTCATGCCCCTACATACATACATACATACATACATACATACATACATACATACATACATACCTACAAACTTACTAACCTACTATAAAAACATACTATACCTACTATACCTATTATACAAACATACTATACGTAAACTTACTATAAAAACATACTATACATACTATACCTACTATAAAAACATTCTATACCTACTATACAAACATACAAACATTTGTGGAAAGTTTAAATGAGGAAAATCGTGAAATAGTGCCTGAAAAATTCATAACTTTGACTTTGTTTTCATTGGGCCTAAGCGTTGCAAGCATGCCGAAGCAACGCCTACTACAAAAATAACAACTATTTCGACTTAAAATACAAAACAAAGCTATTACCTGTGTTTTCTATTGTTTCCTGCAACTCTCCAGGGTCCTTGAAACAAATAGCAGCTTTTTGCAAAGATAATTCAGGTGGTAAAACACTTTGAAAGGCGCCCTTTGTGTGCAAAACAAAAACACGCTTCTTCCCCAAAAGTACCTGTTGCAAGCCGAAGACGTGGGTCGCGAAAAGAGCCAATCAACTTGCAGCAAAAGGCGAAACGGGTCACGTGAACAGCGAATACGTGGTTCGAAAATGGAGTTCGCAACGCGAATTTGGAATTTTCGCCACCGTAAACTGTAGTTTTTTCGTGAAAGCACAATTAGCAGAATAATTAATGGAATAATTCAAAAGAACTTTAAAAAAACGAAACAAAAAATAGATAACCTTGGTCTAATTAATAATTGGCACTTTCCATTTGAAATTTAGCACAAATAATGTACAAACAAAAAAGCCTTTTTGATTACACGGTTCGCCGTTTCAGCCCATTGTTTTGAGGCGTTCGACCTATTGTTTCGGGTCGAATCTATTGTTTTTGGCAAGAAAGTGCGTCATCACGTGACCTCCGCAGAATATATATATTAGATTAACATACTTACTATAGATACTATGCATAAATATATAGATAAATACATATCCTATATACTATATATAAAATACATACATACCTACATACCTACATACCTACATACCTACATACCTACATACCTACATACATACATACATACATACATACATACATACGTACATACATACATACATACATACCTATATACATACTTACATACATACATACACACATACCTACATACATACATAATTACATACGCACACTAAAATACGTACCCTACGCTACATACTACGGCGTAACATTCCAAAGGTGGGAGGTCGAATCTTCCCCCTGGCAAGCAACCACCCCACACCCACGCTGCCCCCTGAAAGGCCTTTCTAAAAATTGATAGTTTCAGTGTGAATTTTGGAAAAATTAGTTGCCTTGAAAAACCTAATCCATCCTGGAAAATTTAAACTCAATCTGTAATTAGAAATATATCAAACTATAGGTAAGGAAACAGCAAATGCGATTAAAATATTCACATTTCTGAACAGTGTTCTTTTGAACTTTAAAGGAGTTGACATCGTCTTTGCAGCTTTTCTGCAAAAACGATGTCAACTCTGAAATCATATTTGCTTCTTAAGAGTGGAAATTTACTGCCTGCAATAGTTAGGTAAGTTAGTTGGTGCTGAATGTCTACAAGTTGCGATGCTTGCAAAATATGAAAAGTGCTGTAGTCTAGTGAAGGTGGTGATTTGTATACACACTGCACTGTTAATGGCAACAAGAAAGTAAAATACAAAAGAGTGCCACCCAGGTATTGAAATCAAACAATCCCATTTGCTTGTTGCCTTTTAACAAATGTGTTGTGTTCATTCTTCTGATTGTGAACCTTATTGTTCGCTAACCATTAAGACTAAGAAAACGTTTAATACGGGTGACTTCAATATGAAATGTAACATAAGATGAACGGATCCTATAGGCTCGCATAAACAAAACAGAGATAAGATTACGCTCAAATTTAAGGGGAGTGAGAGAATCAAAATGAGAATATAAGCCAGTAAAAGTCTTTTTTCTAAACAAATTAGTTTGAAAACCAAGGTCTAGGTGGGAAACAAAAACATCTAAAAAAGAGAGGGATCCAGAATTTTCAATTTCAACTGTAAACTTAAGATTGGGGTGGATATTGTTAAGATAGTTATGGAACTGATGAATTTGCTCATGAGACTTAAATAAACAAAAAGTGTCATCTACATAGCAGCGATAAAAAAGAGGTTTAAATTCAGACGGACAATTGTTGAGAAAGGACGATTCCATAAAGCACATAAATATATTAGCTAATGTGGGCCCCAACGGGGAGCCCATAGTGACACCATCAATTTGATCAAAGAGTTGACCATTAAACAAAAAATGACATTCCTTAGTGGCAAATTCTAAAAGCTTGCGAAAATTGTTACCGGAAAATGACGAATCTTTAAAAATAACTAAATCTTTGTCTTCAAACGTTAAATTAGTGCAAATATCTAAAGTTTCATTAAGAGGGATATTAGTAAATAAATTAGAAACGTCAAAACTAGCCATATACAAGAGTGCGACAAATTAAAAGATGATATTTCATTAGTAAAGGAAAACGAGTCATAAACCGAAAATTCATTAATAGTAAAAGGGCGAAGGAGGGGAACCAGGAATTTAGAAAGTTTGTAATTGTAAGTTCCCAAGGCCGACAGAATGGGCCGCGCAAGGCACTCATCCTTATGGACCTTGGGAAGGCCATATAAAATACCAGGGTTGCTACCAGAAGTAAAAATCGAGGAATAAGTATCTTGCGATATAGACTTCTGCAAGGGTGATAGGAGGAAAGGGCAATATTTTTTATTTTGGCTTTAATAATATCAATGTTGAGTTTACTAAGAGACGAAATGGGAAGGTCTTTGACAGAACGAAAAAGTTTTTCAAATGGAGTAAGAAAAGAACAATGTCACGATTTACTCATGAGCATCGAGCCCGTTACGTAATCTCTATATTTAGTATCATCCGCAATGTTTTTATATGGAAACTTAACCTGCTACGTTTACGAAATTGTTTGCACACGTACCTATGTTATTTTTATAGTTTATGTAATTCCTTCCACGCAATGTTTATTTTTAGTTTTCCCTTTTATATAAATAAGTGAAATTGTGTCAGTAGAGAGAGATACATTCGAGTAGCAGACTGAGAATCTGGTTGAACTTTATCTTGTCTATTCCTCTCGGTTATTGGGGTCTGTGACAATTTAAATTGGTGACAGGAGCGGGATACTGATCGAGAGCAAGACTCGACGAACTCAATATCAACATGGCACGACGATACGAAGAAAACGAAGCTACACCTGCAGTTCAGGAAAATATTCGAGAAAATGCTAGGCCACAAAGAACGATTGTTGACATTCAGACATTCTCTGGGAAAGATGAAGAAGATATTGCTGAGTGGTTGATTCGCTGGGAAGTCGCAGCAAATGCAAACAACTGGACTCCACAGCAACAACTGACGATGATGCCTGTCTACCTGACCGGAAGAGCGGGGCGTTTATTTTGGAGATTCCCAGAAAACGTCAGGAATAGCCTCGAAGAATTGAAGGATT
The DNA here is from genome assembly GCA_013076295.1 of Sanderia malayensis. Classification (NCBI taxonomy): domain Eukaryota; kingdom Metazoa; phylum Cnidaria; class Scyphozoa; order Semaeostomeae; family Pelagiidae; genus Sanderia; species Sanderia malayensis. The sequence goes on along the minus strand of RQOL01000664.1, from coordinate 67,415 downwards.
CCCTCGATGAAACATTCAACACCGAAGAGAAGCGATATTTGGCCAGACAGAAACTCCACGAGATAAAACAGGGATCCAAAGAGTCTGTCATAGAGTTTTCTGAACGAGTAGACAAACTCGTTATGAAGGGGCATGATGGCTTGGACAGTGCAGCGCAAAAAGACCGAATCGCCAGCGAATGCTTCATCAAAGGACTGCGGCAAGAGATAAAAGAAACAGTGTGGGAAAAGTGCCCCAATTCCTTTCAAGAAGCTGTCCAGTCCGCAGAAAGAAGGGAGGTTTTCCTTAACTCGGTTGGCAAGCGGTCTGCTGGTGTGAATGAAGTTTCTGAAGACTTGATTGGCCTGATCCAGAAGTTTAATAGCGATAGAGAACGCAGTAATCAGGAAATCTGGAAAGCAATACAGAGCTTAACGACCGCGGTACAGGAACTAGCAACAGCCAGACGAAATGATAACACCTGGAATCACCCCCCTGGAGCAGAAAGAAGAACCCCTATCGTGTGTTATGGATGCAATCAGACTGGTCACATAAGAAGAAATTGCCCCTTGGCTCAGTACAGACAGCCCATGCACGTGAACCCAGCATTGGCTAGAAGATGCCCAGCAGCCGAAGAACCGATTTCAGAACAGACCACGCCCAGATCTTGATGCCAGACGAACGGAGAGATTGAAGAAGAGCAACAAGTCTCTCCGGATTCAGAAATTATCGATCTAAACTGCTCGTTGATTTCAAGATTGGCGAAGGAAGGAATTTGGGTTAGGGGTAAGACGAACAATGTTGATGTGGACATTTTTGTTGACACTGGGGCAAGGTATAATTTAATTGACTATAATTTTTGGAATGAGGTTTGCATGGGTAGAAAATTTCGTGATACTTTAATTTCGCTTGTTGGAGCTGGCGGGAAGAATTTGGCTGTGATTGGTGAAGGGAACGTTTCGCTTTGCATAGGAGGAGCTTATTTTGACTTGTTTGTTGTTATTGTAGATGATTTTAAGTTTGATTTGTTATTGGGAGATAAATTTTTAAGAGGAGGAAATTTTGTCATTGACTATCGTGAAAAAGTATTGAGAACACATGGGGTAGAGGTTGGTTTTGAGCCTTTGCCTTCTGAATGTGTGGCTACGTTGAATTCTGTAGTTGAGCTACCTGTTGGGACACCCTTGCGTGTAAGAGCAGATTTGTCTGGTAATCATTGTGGATTGGTTTTGTTTGGGGAACGCCAGTTGGTCAAGACTGACGAGCGTGTTTTAGTTGCCCCTGTCGTGACAAAAGCGGATGATGACAATTCTGTTTTACTCGAGCTGGTAAACACAACTCGCAGCAAGGTTTCGTTACAGCCTGGTACCAAAGTGATGCACCTACAGCCCTTTGACGCAATCGTGGACGACTCAGTTCAGACGATGGTTGAAGGACAGCAGAACACCGCTGAAGTGCCGATTGGAGATTTCAAGCTAGAACACCTTTCAGATGACGAGCAAGCAGAGCTACTCAGAGTTCTCGAGCGACATCACGTTTGGCCGAAGTCGGAGAAGTTGGGAACAACTCACCTAGTACAGCATCCTATCGATGTGCAGGGAGCTCAACCTGTCCGCCAAAGGCCATACCGTGTTCCGGAAACGAAGAGGAAGATCATTGCTCAAGAAGTTCAGAAGATGCTGCTTTCTGAAGTCATCCAGCCATCCGCAAGTCCGTGGAGCAGTCCAGTCGTACTGATCGAAAAACCGAACGGGGAGTATCGTTTCTGCGTGGACTACCAACGACTAAATGCTGTGACCAAGAAAGACGCATACCCTCTACCCAGAATTGATGAGACTCTGGACGCTCTCGGAAACGCAAAAGTCTTTACGACCATTGACTTGCAGTCTGGATTCTGGCAAATCCCCATGAAGCAAGAAGACCGAGAGAAGACGGCATTCGCGACACACAATGGCCATTACTCGTTCAATGTGATGCCTTTTGGATTAGCCAATGCTCCTGCGACTTTCCAGAGACTTATGGATTTGGTTCTATCCGGCCTCCATTGGACGCATTGTCTCGTATACCTCGATGACGTCATCGTTTTTGCTCCAACTGTGGAAGAACATCTAAAGCGATTGGACGTAGTTTTGGACAGAATTGAAAAAGCCGGACTCACTCTGAAACCAGCGAAATGTCAATGGCTTAGGCGATCGGTGAAGTTTCTTGGACACATTGTCTCTGAAGAAGGAGTGACTGTGGACCCAGCCAAAGTCAGCTCTGTCAAGAATTTTCCGATTCCTCAGAACAAGACAGATGTAAGAAGTTTCCTTGGATTGACGGGTTATTACAGAAGATTCATCGCCGATTATGCAAGCCGATCCAAACCGCTGGTAGATTTAACAAAGAAGAAACGTCTCTTTCAGTGGACGAAAGACGCTGACGATGTGTTTCAAGAGCTAAAAGACTGTCTGATTTCTGCACCTGTTCTACAATGCCCAGACTTCTCGCTACAGTTCAAGCTCTACACTGATGCTTGCGACTACGGCCTTGGAGCAGTTCTCGCTCAAGAAACAGATGATGGTGAAGCAGTAATTGCTTACGCAAGCCGAATACTGAAGCCATCTGAAGCCAAGTATGCTGTATTGCAAAAAGAAGCCCTTGGTATTGTCTGGGCGTTGAAATACTTTTATCCTTATTTGTATGGCAGACATTTCACCATTGTTACCGACCATCGCCCGCTGAAATGGCTGAAGACTATGGACGCCCCAAACAACCTCTTTGCGAGATGGATCAGTGAAATCCAAGGATATGATTTTGACGTCATCCATCGGCCTGGAAAGCTCCATGGAAACGCTGACGCTCTTTCCAGATGTCCAGTTCAAGACGATCTTTTGGCGGTAGCAACTGGTGACGTCATCCAGCTACAGAAACAGGACGAATACGCCGGAAAATGGATTGTCTTTTTGTCAGAAGGAGAGCTGCCATCTGACAAAGATCTAGCAAACAAGATGGTGAAAGAGAAAGAAAGCTTTGTCGTTGGAGATGACGGAATGCTGTACCGAAAGTGCAAGACCAAGACTGGCCATGCAAGAAGACAGCTTGTGGTGCCAAAGCTGCAGATCGGACAGATATTAATGCGGATGCACGACCATCAGTTATCCGGACATCCAGGTTTCTTCAGAACATATCGAAAAGTACAACAGAAATACTTTTGGCCGAAAATGAAGAGCGACATCAAGAGACACATCCGGCACTGTGAAGAATGTGCGAAGTTCAAATCGCCAAAGCCGGCCGGAAAAACACCTCTGAAATCTATTGTAACATCAAGGCCATTGCAAATTGTGGCTATGGATTTTGTCGGTCCCTTGCCAAATTCTGACAGAGGAAATACGTATGCTCTGGTAATGGTGGATCATTTCAGTCGTTGGCCTGTCGTGTATTCAGTGGACAATATAGAAGCTGAAACTGTCGCTGTAAAGTTGCAAGACTTCATTCACACCTATGGCTGCCCTGAAGAATTGTTGTCTGATAGAGGAAGTCATTTTACAGCCCAACTGATAAAAGCACTTACAAAGCAAACCGGGGTAAAGAAGATATATACGTGTGCATTTCGACCTTCGACCAATGGCCTAAATGAACATCTGAATGGCACGCTATTTCAAGGAGTTAAGATATATGCTTCGAAAAGGCCATCAACATGGGACCAGTATCTAGACGCGTTAGTATTCGCATACAGAACAACGCCTCATTCAGTGACACAACATACCCCAGCGTTTCTCATGTTTGGAAGAGAATTAAACTCACCACTGGATATGAAACCGCCTACAAGGCTATATACTGATGATCCAGTGAAGAATATGCAGAATGAACGCCAGTTGGCTTACGAAATTGTTAAAAACTTGGTTTCGAAAGAACAAGCACGTCAGAAAAAGCATCACGATAAAAACCTACCAAGAGTTAAAGTTACTGTCGGTGAAAAAGTATGGCTTCGTGACTTCATTATAAAGAAAGGAACCTCGAAGAAGTTTCACCAGCCATGGAAAGGACCCTACGAAGTTGTGAAGATCGTAGGAGAAAACAATGTCGAGATCAATATTGGCGGAACAAAGCGCGAGAAAACGAAAAGAGTTAATTTGGAACAGATCAAGAAAGCTAATGAAATCGATGGAAGCCCAAGTGATATTGCAAAAGTAATGGACAAAATGCGTACTAGAATTCCTGGACAGAGGCTCGTTACAAAATACTTTGTAGAGTTTAATGACGGACATACACAATGGATAGACTCCGAGTTCGTTCCTGATGAACTGTCTCAAGAGTTCAATACGAAGAAATAACTGTTCGAATTGTTCTTAACTTGTTGCTTCGTAAATCGTTATTTCTTTTGATTAATTAATATTTGGTAAAATAGTAATTATCTTAGGGGGGAGATGTGTCACGATTTACTCATGAGCATCGAGCCCGTTACGTAATCTCTATATTTAGTATCATCCGCAATGTTTTTATATGGAAACTTAACCTGCTACGTTTACGAAATTGTTTGCACACGTACCTATGTTATTTTTATAGTTTATGTAATTCCTTCCACGCAATGTTTATTTTTAGTTTTCCCTTTTATATAAATAAGTGAAATTGTGTCAGTAGAGAGAGATACATTCGAGTAGCAGACTGAGAATCTGGTTGAACTTTATCTTGTCTATTCCTCTCGGTTATTGGGGTCTGTGACAACAATAATCAAGAGAATTTGGATGAATACAAAAACTAAGGCCTTTGGACAAAACACGTTTTTCAATATCACTAAGTGTATACGAAGAAAGATTAAAAATAACTTTGTCAGGGTGAATGAGTTTAGAAGCTTTGGTTTGTTTGAGACGGAACAGTTTCTTGTTATGAGTAGCCTGTACACAAGTGACATACCTGTGGTTGTTCAATTCAGTGCGTGATGAGAGGAAGTTGTAATCAAGCCAAGAGGTTAGAGACTTAAGTTGGTCGGAATTACAGGTACACCCATGGAAATTGTCAATAGGAGGAGAGTATTAGTTCTATCTCCTAAATCTTTTTGGCACTGACAGAAATAAGACCAAAATACCTGAATTCCATAATTTTATGTCAATCAAAAAGGGCGTGGTTTGAGGTGTGGCAGTTTTATCGAAAGAGGTTTATGCAAAATATTTCAATAATGGTTTAGGCTAGAGTTATGAAACTTTCAGGAAATGATGATCTCATACATATAAAGGAACTAGACTACAAACAACCAATTTGATATAGAAACAAAATATTTATCCAACATTTACAACTTTCAAGGAAAACAGCTTGCATAAAAATCTGTTTTCTCAACAATGTGCTGACAAACAGAGCTGGTTGTAGTCTAGTTCCTAGATACATGTCTAAGCTTTATAATCTGCCAATTTGAAAGAAATCTAGCAACTATGAAAAAAGTTACGCTGTTTGGAAACCACAAAATTGTCCGAAAATTAAAAACGGAGAAAATTGCGATTAAAAGTTCAGTATGCTAGTCCTGCTCTAAAATGGGCCAGGTTTATAGGATGGTGCATCTTCCTCCTCCTTTTCTTTGTCAACAAACCTTTTTCTGATTGCTCTCAACTTTTCCTTCTGTTTAAAGTTACATCAGATGCCAACATCTAAGCATTTTCCAACTTTTTTGATATAACCGTCACTACCCCATTTGGAGAGGAGTAAACTCTTTTTGCCATGACCCTCAACTGGCACCTGACAGCATCAGAAGTCTGCTCAGAAAACTGATATACCTTTTTGACAGGCTCTTTCATACTGTTCTCTGCCACAGAATTGTAAACTTCATACATCATGTTTTTTATTTTTGTCAAATACTAGGCTTTGCATTGGTAGTAGCATGTTCATAAGTGTAGAAAATTTTGTCATAGACTTGTAACCCTTCCCAAGGAAATTGCTCTTCAAGGTTATATTTGAGTTACGAATTTGGCATTTTCCAATGTTTTTCCAATTTCTCAATTGTTGACTTTAAAATAGCATTGCTAATAATGATATTTAATTCACCATCTTCATCACACGGACGCTGAAAATCTTTTGGAAGCTTCAACTTCTTGGCTCTAGAAGAGGCAGTCTCTTTTTTGAAATTGACTCATCGGGCCGGGCCTAGGCCGTATCGATTCAGTGTCGTGTTCTTTTACAATTTAAATGAGCCTTTCTCCATAAAATTTCCGTTTTATTCCATGCTTGTTTCTTGCCAGTGTTATATCAGACAAATGAACTACTAAAACTAGTTAAATGCCTGAACTTCAAATTAATAGACCGTGTACTTCGCAAATTGACAGCGCGAATATAAAATGGCGATGAGGAGGCTTTCCTTTATAACATTTTAGCCCTCACAGAGTCACAAGAGCACACTTTCAGTGGTATGGGGTCTTCAGAAGATTTAGAAACTGTCTCTTATTGAAATTGAGGCTTTTTAACATTGAGGGTGATTTGAGATACCGAAAAAAGACCAAATGTTGGGGGATATAACCGGTTGCTATGGCGTTGCTATGTGCCAAAACGTCGACAAGGGAGCATAAAAGTGCTTTTTTGTCACTTTTTGTCCTTGGGGAAAATGTTGATACGTGGAACATACAAACAGATTACGAGGGCTGCTTGGCGGAATGAAAACGTACGAAAGGAGCTCAAAGTATGTGCTCTGAAAGAGATCAATCAAGAATGTGTCAACTTGTGTGAGAAGAAGACCAAAAGCTGCCTTTGATCACCAAGCAAACTGGATCTTTTAGAGTTTTCATTTGATAAGCTTGCTGGGGAACCTGAGAAGATGGCACCATTTTTTCATTCAATTCTGAGGATTGCCAGTTGCAATAAGCGAATTGTGGAGAAGAGTGCTTTGTTGGTGCCTCCACTTGGAATGGCAGCTGCTATTTCATTAAGAAGCAGATCCCAACAAGTGAATGCCGTGCAACTACTTCTGAGCATGTTCTTGTACCACTCTAGTTGGACTGTAAGTAGCAATTAAAATACTATAAGTGGCAGATACTTTGCCAAATTTGAGAGGCAAAGCTATTGTTTCAACAAAAAGACAATGTTTGTCACCATTTTCTGCAAACAAAAAGGTTTTTGTTCTAATTAACATTGGGGGTGACTGCAACTCTAAACAACTCCACCCCCACCCCCGTTGTGCCTGCCACTGAATACTCGTTTCTATATGTGTCCAGAATAGCTTCATACATCCGCTGGGATCTGTTAATGTGATCTATTTTTCAAGATTCAGGCTCTGAAAAGTGGGCCATCACACAAAGCAATTAGTTATTGATTGTCTTTTATTTCAGCCTGAAAGCTTCGGCTAGTTGTGTCTCCAACTCAATTGTGCAGAAAGCTAGATGAATTTGGTGAGGGGTATGATGGTTGTGTACGGAAGATGGCTGATGATGAATCAAAGTGGCTAGAAGTGAATGTCCAGGGCAAACAGAGCAGATGCACAGTCTCAGGTCAAAAAATCACAATTGATAATGTAGACTACTGGCAGGAGGTGCACCATATGACACAGGATCACCAGACTGTGGACAACCATTACTTGTTTGTGCCACTAAAATCGGGTTTCAGGAAATCATCTGATTCCAGTGGCAAAGGAAGATGCATTGAAAAAACCTTGAATTTGGTAAATGCATTCCAAACAGCATGGACCAAGCAAATCAGCATCTGAATTACACTGTATTGGTTGACAAGATGTTAGCTAAACATGTTCCATGTCTGAAGCAATTTGAAGATGTCATTACTGTTGAAATGAATAATATCCATTTTGGAATTTGTGGTATTTGAGCGTGGGTATGTGGCATTATGTATTGTCATGTATTGTGTCCTTTGTATGTTGTAGTTCATGTTTATTGTTTTCAGCCACACCCTTACTTGTATAAATAAACTTCTTCCTGTTATTGCATTCCCTATGATTTACTCACAGAGATACTCTGATGTTTTTCGGCTCTGTTGTTCTGCGATATGAATAATTTACAACAATTACTAAGCATATTCCTCATCTTTATAGTTATGTTGCATCAAGTGCAACAGAGACAGTAAGTAGCTGAAATATGCTTTTGAATTAAAATTATGTCATTTCTGTGTCTCATAATTGTTAAAATTTTGAAAAATTATTTGCCAATACTGGTGTGATTCGCAAAATGTTGATTTTGAAAAAAACACTTGCCAAACTTAAATTCACTTAATTTGCAAGCTTTATACAGAATCCTTCAGTTTTTCCAAATTGAGTGCATTCTAATTATCTACCAGTACTACTGTAATTGTGTTTTTTTTGTATCATTGCAGATTTTCCTTGGTCTCCTGTATCATAACGAGAATGATGCTGATAGTATATGACTACATTTTGAATTTGCAGACTGGCATGGTATAAATAAAGGTCTTGAGGTAAGTTAGCAACCAATTTTAAAGTATTTCTTCATCAATGCTACACTTTCTAACATTTACCTAAAAATTGATTTATACCATGGATAAGTTTCTCTACCAAACATTCTCCATGCTTCAACTTGAAGAATATAGTTTGTGGAAATATACAGTATATTGGCTAAATGAAAATGAAACTTATGGCATTCCCAAAACCAGGCCTCTTTTGTTGCTCCTTTGCATTAGCAAATTCAAATCTGTGCATAATACATTTTAGATAATATAAATAAAAGCTGATTTTTATTCATTTAGCAATTGGTGCTTTTCCCTCATAATATTGTTTCTCTGTGCTACACATTAATGACCCTCATTAGCTTTCAAAAAATGTTATCTGGGCATTATGCATTGTCAATTTTACATTTTTGTATTGTACTGATATTTTTAATTTTTGCTCCCAGGTTGCATTCTCTCGACTCTAGAGTGGACTTTTTGTTGCTGACAAGTGTACATTGTACAGTGACAGAAGTCGTATCAACAGAAGAAATGTTAAGGCTGATGTTATTGGAAATGTGAATGCTTGCCAACGATTTTTTACATTGGAGGTCGAGGAACGTATTGTTGAGAGACAGAGCCGCAGAGCACAAGTGTTGCGTGAAAGAACCCTGTTCAAATGGGATGAAGCTTCAATGATACCAGCATTGGCATTACATGCAGTTGACAGACTGCTTCGGGATATCACAAGAGTTGACAAGCCATTTGGTGGCAAATTCATGTTGCTTGGTGGCGATTTCAAACAAGTTCTACCTGTTGTCCCGAAGCAGGAAGAGAGAAAATCGTATCAGAGATTCTTAAATCATATCAAATCAGTGATTTGTGGGCACAGTTTCAACAACATCGCCTGCACACAAACATGAGAGCTGTCCAAGATGAATCTTACAGAGAATTCTCAGAATGGCTCCTAAGACTCGGCAACAAGCAAGAACAACATGATGCACTTGACAATATCACTTTGCCAGATCAAATATGCACATCTTCGTAAGAGGAAATGCTCAACTTCATATATCCCCAGCCTAATACACCAGAGTCCCGTCTCATGCTGGATCCCGTAACCATGTCAGAACGTTGTTATCTTACCCCAAAGAATGACTTCTCACATCAGATCAATGACATCATTTTGGAAAGACTACAAACACCTAACACAAACAATCTAACTCCTTACGGAATGCCATTACATCGACTTATATTGCATTACATTACTATTACATTGAAATATTGACTCAAGGTATAATTTTTCTATATGTACTAATTATACATTAATTCTACACTTACTTACACACATACATTCTACAAATATTAATAATGGTCATTCGATGATACACATCGTAATCCCGAACATTCATTATTTAAGGTCGGTGCAACAATCATTCTTCTGAGGAATCCAAATCCAAAGAAAGCTCTTTGCATTGGCATAAGACTCATTGTGCGCCATCTCCAACGCAACATGATCACAGCAGAGATCATCACGAAGGAACACAGTGGCCAGCAGGTTATGATTCCCTGAATAACATTGTCAACACAAGTCACTGAGATGCCGTTCAACATCAAGCGACGGCAATTTCCAGTCAGACAAGGCACAGGCAGAATCTCTGAGGTATGTTGGTTTGTATTTCCCTGAGCCCTTGTTCACACTCGGTCAGTTATATGTGGCCATGTCTAGAGCAACATCATTTGACGGGTTCAAAGCATTCCTCCCAGAAGGAACGCACAGCGAAACAAAAAACATTGCTTTCCAAAAAGTCCTGTATTGGTCTTTACAAACTTTTGAGCATAAATTGTGTTGCTCACAGGGGGTGTCAGTCTACCAGAGTGCACATACACAAAATACCAGGCTCAGGTTGTGTTCTAGCGGATTGGCATTGCACTACAGTGTGATGTTCCTCTTGTGATATCAGCACAACATTCCTGGTTTGCCACGCCACTCCAGTCAATAAGATCCACCAACAGCAACAACATGATCTGGGTCCTCGATAGCACCTGTATCCGAAGAGGTATGCTTTGCCATGTTTTCCGATATTGCCTATGGGAGTATGGCTTTCTTTTTCTCTGTTTTAGCATTTGCATAGCATTGTTTTAGCATAGTTTTAGCAAGAATTAGCATTTGGTTACCCTTCTCTCATGTCCTTATTTATTATACCAATATAGTTGACCCCTTATTATGTAATCTCAAATTTAAATTGCAGTTTTCATGAACAAGGAAACCTCGAACAAAGGTTACCCCTTGAAGTTGGTGTTTGAGCTTTAAACTAATGTAAGAGGTAATCTTCTTTTATTACTATGATCAAACTTAATGGCGAAAACGCACGAAGCAGGGAGAGAACAGGCATCCATACCGTTGCTTTGTGCCACGCGAGTATGAATTCCTATTGAACAATGCTGTCAACGTCGCGGAACACTCCGCATGATGAATGAAGATATAAATACAATCTACAGACAGGACCAATTATCTCTCATTCATCTTCATTATCGATTTATAAAGCATGAACCTTAAATGAACATTACAGTTTGTGGACATTTTTTTCGTGCATGTTAAAGCCTGTGCTTTCCTTTATGACACTGAATGCCAAAGGTTTTTTATAGTTGTGTGTAGCATATAATTGAAGCTATCGTCAATTATAGTTATTTTATTACCGTTTATGTACCAATATATTATATACCGAAACAATGTACGATTAATGTACTCTCCGTTCAAATTTACTGAGCTTCAAAAATGTCCGTTCTTAATGAGATGCATTTCTGCAGTTCTTCTTTGCCAATAATAACACTTTATCCACCATTGAAACGAGGTCGTTATGTTGCACAGAAAAAAACTTTGGTCTCTTTTCCATCAATGGCCACTGCCAACACCGCTAACTTTTGAAATACCAATTTGAACAAGCTTGGCTTGGCATCACAAAAAGATCATCAAATAGGACAACTTATAAGTGGGAAATACATATTCAATACATCATACATATATACATAGATACATATTCAATGTATCTTACAGGTAATACATTCATATCTTATTTTTAACTTATTCCGAATTCAATTTCCTTAAATTGTTAAACCATCTTAATTTTGGTTAGGCCTTGAAAACTTCACTTCACTGATTGCAACGAAATCGAACATTTAGATTAGTTATTTTATACCTTCATACTCTACTCGCTTCCAAACGAAATGTTTTCTGCCCTGACTACATGTGCCTGCCAGTGTTAGCTTGGATTTAATATGATTCTTGAAGTATTTAGAAATCTATTGATTCCTTACTGTTCAATGCCTCCATGTGTAACAGGCGAAATATATTGACCACCTCGTCAAACTATTGTTATTTTCAATACTGGTGATGGATGAAGTATCCAGAGACCCGCGGAAGGATAATTTTCACTCATTTTGCATTTGAAATATCTTTTTCCATGTAATCCACAAGGGCTATGGCTGCACAACTATCATGCTGTCCTATATCCTATAACTATCATATGGTCATTTAATTGATGATTAATTCTTCCTTTTTTCCTATATGATTCTTAGTGAAACAAATACCGAAGTGCTTAATCCAAGCTATCAATGTCATTAACATTTGCTATTCACACCACGCAAATGTCAAATGACTAAAACAAACATTAAATAAGCCATGCATGAAAAGTCACTGAAATCCTTAAAAATCTCATCGAAGGAGAATTCTGTTTATGTAAGTTTCTATTAAATTGTAATTTATTTATCTTTTGTGTAAGGTTATTGCCTAATTAAAACAGACTCATATGGGACACTGGTGAAGTAACAATGTATTACTTTTCTCCTTGGGAGTCAACTGCAATAATATACATATGGCAATGGCATATGTATATTAGTAAAACTTCAGTTCATTGTTCTGCTAACTTACCCACAGTTACAATTTACACGCATTCAACTTTTCACTATCCCTTCACCAAACGTTTTGTGTTTTCAAAGGTCAATTGCCATCTTATGATCCAATATTGCATGTCAATGCAAAAATGACCAATACGAGGCCTATTTTGCAAAGACGAGGCCATTGTCTCAATCTTTATTCATACACCCCCTAAAGTGCTCTGCACTATCTGGATACATGACCAAAAGCAAATACTCAACCCATCCTACATAAGATACTACCGCAAGCGCAGGGTGCCAACCCATTGTACCTGGGGCTGAAAAGGGATGAGTGTAAGCGAATGCAGCGCATAAAGTGCTCCCTATCAATCAATGTTTCTTCATAAAAGATAGACAGGCGAGCGGAGCAACCTAACCCATTTTACGTGGGGTAGAGAGAGGCATGAGTGTAAGCGAATGCAGCGTACGAAGTGCACCCAACCAGATTAAGCTATTTTTTACTTGATGGGCTGGGACGAACGAGCGAAGCGAATGATGACACCTAGTCTTACTTGATGCTGTGAGAACTTACATTTCTCTTTATTCAGTGTTAGACTGGCTGATTCGATTCTTTCTAGTGCTGCATTGAGCCTTTCATCATTTTCCTCCTGGTTACTGCCATATATCAAGGTGTCATCCATTCTTATTTAAAAATCGGTTCATTGTCCTGGCTGATACATCATCCAGCCCAGAAACTTCCATGAGTCACTAAATCGTCTAACTTGGCTCTTGTTGTCGCAGTATTTGCAACTTTCACAATAAATTGTGCTTGCTCCTTTCATCAAGCTTGTCGGGCCGATGGTGTACATATCTTGTAACTGTTGTTGTGCATCTAACTGGTTCGTTTTTTATACAATATGTTTGTGCTCTTGATACCCTTAGCTTAGCGGAAGGCACCAATACACTTTCTTTGCTCAATTCAATATATGCCCTGACATAGGGGGGGGGGTAGGTTTGTGGTACACCATGTTGATAAGCACTTGTCAGTTTTTTGCCACGAGGACAGCGCTTATAGAAACGCTATAGAAAGATAGAAACGTTCCTATTATGATGTCATATTAGTAGCCGACTTGATAAGTATTGATTAGTTAATTATATACCTTCCCTTAATTCTAGAATTGGTACACTTGTTTTCAAAAGCACCTTATGCTATTCTAATAGCTCTTACCTCCAGTCCACCATGAGAGGACATTCATGCAATGAAAAGACAATCCTCGCCCTCAGGTGTGAGACAGTAGAAGAAGGCCGTGCATTTTCTTGCATGTCCCGAAAAAATGTACCCCCCTCCCCCTATTAAATGTTGAGAATATTTGGAAAGTGTGTTTAGCACTCCATGATAAACCTTTCCATCAAAAATAGCAACATTGATTTGGGGGGATGGGGGTGGCTGTGTACTTTCAAAGGAAATTATGATTCTCATTGAAAAGTAATGCAAATTTTTCATTTTCTCAAAACCTTCTGTCAATGATTGTGGCCAATTTTTGCTAATTATCAAACCAGGTGTTACTTCAGGATATGAAGTTAAAATTATTTTAATCGAAGTTACAAATGACTTCCATAATTAAAACAAATATAATTTTTTTCTTTTGCTGAGGCCTTTTTGCTTTTGCTGTGAGATTATCGTGAATGCCATGAGCTTTCTGGAAACGTTCTGAGGTTTTTGGGAATATTGTGAGTCCTCTTGGAAAAGATGTGGAATATTTTGGAATGCGGTGGAATATTTGTGAATGTTGCAGCATCAATGTTTTGGCTGTGGCAGTTGTGGGCCATGGCAAACATTCAACAAATTCCATTCTTCTATTGCATTCCACGTGCAAAAGTAAAAACAGTCAGAACAAACTGCAAACTGTATGAGTGATCTGAATACTGTACAATACCTTTTATGCTACTGTCAAATTTTATAAATGGCTTGTAGCATAGCTTGAAGGTTTCTGGACCATTGCCCTTCAAATTAAGACAATCATCGTCCTGCATACAAAGCTCTGTGTCAATATAGGCTCTGTCTGTGTTCCCTGGGCGCCCGTAGCAATGGATTCGCACAAAGGGGAAATAAACAAAACAGGAGTGGAAAAATCGCTTTTTGCATACTCGATTGTCTGCTTTTACTGTTTTGATCATGTCTTATGATTATTTTAACTCGCTAAGTGGTTTTGACGTTTCAAGATAACTAAAGTGTCATTTATTGGAATTAAAGAGTGTCCTTTCAGATTGCAATAGAATGAGTTTAATTTAGAGTTTTGCCAACTAAATACATCTTTTTCATAAGAAACGACTTTTATAAGAAACTATGTACACCAGAGTAACTAGGTTTCTTAAAGTGCTAATGCAACGAATTTTTACATAGTGTCTTTATTTCAAAAATCTATAGATTTCAATGCACTGATTAACGTGGCGCAAATAAAATTTGCAAATTATGTATACTTTTTTCGCTATTAACCTTCAAAGTAGGCAATTTTGACCTTTTTCGTGCGAAAACTGAACATCACTGTGATGTCATCAAACGTCGCGTCTGCAACGTCAAGCAGGCTTCCTTCTATTGAAAATTGAAATTCGACATGGCGAGCTGTGAGCGAGCACACACATGACGGGTATCTCGTCTCGGGAGCAAATAAATCATAAAACTATTTACATGTCGTAGAGATACATAACGGAGACAATTGTACGATTACTCAGTGTTGCGAAAAAGTATCGTTTCATAATGTTGCTGATAGTATTTCAAAACCAATCAAACAGAACAAGGTCTTTTTAAGGAGTTCAGGAGACAGACATCATTCGCACCCACCGACTAGGAGAGCAGGATTTTATTCATTATAGCGCTCATTTTTGCTTTGAAGTAAAGAGAGATATTGGGAAAGAATTAAAGATGAGATTAAAGCTAAAATCAAAGCTATTCCTGCAATAGATGCAGTAAACAAGCTCGTAAACCAACCCGTGTGACTCTCAGCTTTACTCGGGCCTAAGCACTCCTCGCCCGGAGTGGTTAGGCCCGAGCCAACCAAAACAAATGTCAGAAGATTTAGCTTTTTGGGGTGAAATCGAAGGAATTTTAATTTCCGAAGTTTCTAAAAATAATTCAATGTCTGCAATTTTGAGCTAAAATAAGTTATTACAAAAAAATAAGACCTGGGATAAGCCAAACCAGGGCTACGTGTCGTTCCACAGCAACTCGAAGCAACAATGGCGACGCGGGAGATGACGTCACATTTTTTGGAGGTATCCATTTTCAAACTTAAATTGTGTCTCTAATGTTAAACAAAATGACACCAATTTTTTCAAAACGACGGCTAAAAGATTCGCCCTTATGTTGGTTCAGCCGGAGCTCAAATATCCCCACCCTGAGTGGAGCTATTAAAAAAAAACCAAACGACGTTCGAAAAAACCCATTGACTTCCATTGCGAGAAATAATATGGGTCATCACTATGACGTCACAGCGTTGCAATATTTTTCGCAAAAGGTGGCCTGATTCAAGGTGAAATTAAAGTAACTTATACTTGTCAGATGCACGTCAAAATTGCATCAAACTGATCAGTACATCTTTGGCTTTCATTTAAAATAAAAAAATCGATATGTCAAATTTTGTTGCATTAGCACTTAACAGATACAAAACCATGTTTTTTAAGTTACTATGTTTCGGTTTCTTGATTTTTCTTTTATTCTTTAATATTTTTTATCAAAAAATAATAAAACAATAAAAACAAACATGATCTAATTCCTTTTTATCACAGGTGTCTTATATACTGAAGAAACGATGACAAACTAAACATCTTGAGAAAATTGGACATGAAGACATCTTGAGAAAATTGTGAGCAAGGAGGACATGGTAACTCCAAATTAATGTGCAATAAGATCAGGAGCTGAGTTTTGGGAAGCTTAAGAAGGGTTGCAAATATTTGATTCTCTGGTGTTAATTTATCAATTACGTAAGATCTTCTATGGGTGCTAAAAGATCCTAAATAATCTAATAGAATCATGAAGGCTGACCAGTGTAATCCAGTGAGGAGCTGGCACTTGTTATGATCTCCTTCAACATTTGAGACCCTAAGTGTGTTTCCAATTGCTACCTGCAATTTGTTCTCAAGATTAGTTATTTCCTCACGAAGCTCACTCTTTTCAGCATAAACAAAAGAGACTTCTTGGTGTCACTTCTCAATTTCATTTCTTAATTCATCTCTTTCTTGCACTAGAGTATTTATATTTGATTCACTATCTACCTCCTCTTCTACAAACATTGAGCTATCACAACGCAAATTAGGATGATGGGGTAAGTTGGACATTTTTTCCTGAAAAAAAAATTGTTAGTCTTTATAGCACCGTCAAATTGGCTTATTAGATAAGTTTATGTCCACTGAGAGCCTTTAGGGATCTGACAATGGGGCCTCATAATTCTTTAGTATTTTAAAGCGCCTTGCTGGGGCAACAAATCACTGTAGCTTGGCAAAACCTATTAGGGGAGCAACCATTGTTTGAGAATAGAAACACTAGGCTCTTTGCTGAGAACAATGGAAATTTGGGATTATTGGTGAGGCAAGGCCCCCTGCCAACCTTGCCACAGCCACAGCTACAACAGATGCAGCGTGTGCAGTTCGATCCGTGATCGCAGCACCAGCCACAACAAACACAGGCCACAGTTTCCATAACTGCAACAGAGGGCAGTACAACCAGCAGCAGAGGAACGGCCACCACCAACAGCTATTCCACAACTGCCACCCCTACCAGAACAACCAGCAATTCCTCCAGCAGAGAACATTAATCTGCACCACATGGATCTGATGAACAATACCTGTCCCCATTGTGGTGCAAAGTATTTCAGAGAAGAGCTGACAACCACAAACTACTACACAAAGTGTTGTCACGATGGAGCTGTCAACCTACCTGCAATACAGCCTCCACGTGCGCTATTAATGTCTCTCTTCCTTGGCAATATAGAAGACATGCAAAAACAATCGAAAGATTTTCTTTCCAAATTCCGCCAGTACAATGCTACCATGGCAATGGCATCCTGGACAGCAAACATACCACAACTTCCAGGCAGGGGGCCACCCTTGATTACAATACATGGCAGTGCATACCACATAGGTATTTTCAATTCTGATCTTTGTCATAGGGTGTTTCTGTTGAAATTCCACCCCAGAGCAGGGGACGGTAGTCAGAAGTTCGGTAGGCAACGTCTCGCTTGCAATGTTGCTGATAACGCTAAAGTTTGACACAATAAAAACAACGAACTTTTTGCGGTGCGGTACGACTGACCCGAAGGCCGCCACTGTACCACTTGCCTTCAGACTCTCTAACTTAAACTGCTCTCAACTCTCTTACTTTACTCTATTTATGTTTACAATAATAATCAAAACAAGCGTGGTGACACGGTGCTCCATCCTGTGCACCTGGGACCTAGTGTGGATTGGCACACACCTTCACACTTTCAAGCGGCTACACCAGCCAACCACGCTCATACTAACAATACTGCAAACAAATAGTGTCAAATACAAGGTAACAATTATAGTTTACAACGATCCACACAACATCTTCCTCCATTTACTCTCATTGTTTCTTACACAGCAGTGCATTTATTTCACAATTTTTCCTTATTGCCTCATTGCCTCTCTAATTCATATTATTAAATGATCAGTATTTCTCTCTAGTGCACCTTCGCCCATTGGAAGGAAAGCAACCAAAATACACTGAGCTATGCATCATGGATATGGCTGAAGCTCTTCACCACAGAACAAAAAACTTGAACAAGGACACCATCAAGAAGCTCCAAGACGAACTTCTTGCAGTCAATCCGTATGCTCAAGAGTACAAGAACATAGGCGACATACTTGAGCAACAACAGCAACAGGCGACTGCAGCAAACAAGCCTTGATTTGCTGACTCCCACATTGGACATGATCATAACGTTGAGAGCCAACCAGGATCACAGGTACCACAGTCCAGCAGTGGCAGAATTAGAAGCAATCTACAGCCCAAAGGATGGTGCCGCACCAGATTCAAATGACAGAATCCTGCACATTTAGAGACGTGACAGCTACCTGATTGACATCAAAGCCACCTATCCGCTGCTGTTTCTGTTTGGAGAACACAGTTGGGGTACAACCATTGCAAGACTGCCGTCAGCTCGTACCGTCAATCTTCAGGACCAAGCACAGCAACATCAAACGCGAGTAACTCCGAGCCAATTTTACACGAACAGAATCCAAGTGCATGACGATTTCTCAGCCCTTCACCTTTCAAGACTGCTGTTTCAACAGTACTTCGCCAATGCATTCACTAAGATAGAAGGCAACGACCTCAATTACATCAGATCACATCAGAAAGATCTCAGAGTTGAGTCGTACAAATCACTGATGGATCCAAAATTACCAAGATGCCATAATCATTTTCAGAAAACACAGCAAGCCAGACATATTCCTCACATTTACGGCGAATCCAAGCTGGCAAGACGCCTTGGAAAATTTGCTACCCAACCAGAAGCCACAAGACCGACCAGACATTGTTGCGCGCGTCTTTCACTTGAAATTCAAAGAACTGCTGTAAGACATACTTGATCTCAACTTCTTTGGCAAAGTAATCACATACGTCTACACGGTAGAATTTCAAAAACGTGGACTGCCGCACACACACATGATCATATCTCTCGCCGACGAAGACAAGCCACGCAGACCAGAGCATCAAATCGGCAGAGATACCAGACCAGAACACCCATGTCCACAAACACCTCATTATCAAGAAACACATGAGGCACGGCCCGTTTGGAATTCTCAATTCCTCATGCATCTACATGCAAGATGGCAAGTGCAAAAAGAAGTTCCCTAAAGACCTCGCACAGCAAACAGAATTCAACGTCAATGGCTACTCATTGTACAGGAGATAAGGTATGTCAACATTCATTGCATTTCGTACTTATAAGATACATTTTCATTCAAATGCAGACAGTAACCATGTCCCTTTCTTGCAGGCAAAAAACTGCTCAACTCCAACAGCACAGAGTTAACGACTCTTGGGTTGTGCCACACAACATCAAACTCCTTCTCAAATTCGACTGTCACATCAACGTGGAAGTGTGCACAACTATCAAAAGTGTCAAGTACATCTTCAAGTACATCCACAAAGGCAATGACATGGCACACGTTGAAATCCGAGATGGTCACGAAGAAGCAGACTTACAGCGCAACATTGTGCATGATGCGATACAACACTACCTAAACTACAGATACCTCAGCCCACACCAAACCGTGTACAAACTCATGCAATATGAGATGTACAACAAGAGTCACACAATTGTCCGACTTGCAATTCACCTGCCGGACCAACACGCTGTTTTCTTCACAGACCCAGAGCAGGCTGTACACAGAAACAACGACAGCACGCTAAAGGTTTATTTCACCCTCAACCAGAGAGAAGAACATGCTTTCCGCTACCTATACCAAGACAGAACAGAGCACTAAACATACAATAAATCTACCAAACAATGGCAGCAATTCAAGCGGAAAGCACACAAAGGTGTAATAGGCAGAATATGCAACGTTTTACCTTCAGATGCTGAACGCTTCACCCTCAGACTGATATTGCTGCACAGAAAAAGAGCAACCTCCTTCAAGACATTCGAAGGGGGTTGCTTCTTCGAATGTCCTGCATTTTTGACGGAGTCACTAACGACACGTTCAAGAATGCAGCAAGAGCAATGTAACTCCTGGAAGACGATGCAGAGCACAGACGTTGCTTACGAGATGCAGCCGTCACAAACTTACCTGCACAGATGAGACAATTGTTTGGAACACTCATCCTGGTCCAAACTGTTCCATGGCAGAAGATTTTGTCAGACACAATCAGCTGCAGGATCCCAACACAAAATTCCAGCAGCAACAGATCAACATATGCCTGGCAGAGATCCAGAAAAACTTGCACATTCACGGAAAATCCCTCGAGGATTTCCCCGAAATGCTGCAGCTACTTGCCAACTACGCTCAGCCACAACAGTATCACGCAGCATAGGGGTCAAAAATGTTTTGTCGCAATGATTCCTCGGCAGAGCTTGCTATGCCGCTTTCCGGATATCGTCATTGGAAATAGCCAAACAATGCATTCCAGAAAGCATTGTTGCGCGCAGCCACCATGATTTCCGGAAAGGATCGTGGAACACGCTCTCATGCTTAGGGAAAGCATCGTCGGAAAATATTTACAACACATTTTGGGAAAGCATGGTCGCAACCTCTCTCTGGCTTTGCGCTGCACTTAGGGAAAGCATGGTCGCAACCTCAATCATTTTCATTGTCGCATCTTTCTCCTGGCAAGTAATAATGGCCGCATGTAACTCAAAAGATTTAGGAGAGGCATTATGAACTGCAAGCCACATCCTATCTCATTGCAGCCAGCAACTTAATGAAAGATCACCATCCACTGAATCAGAGCATAATTCAAGAGAAGCAGAAAGATTTACTAGGAAGATTTATTGGAAGAGAAACCAGGACAATTCATAACTTCAGGTTTGCTTTGTAAAATTGTTTTTTGCACTTTTTTATGTCCAGTTAGCTAGATCTGGTTTTAGTTTGTGTCTATTACTGTCTAGGCCCAGTTATCTACCCCACCTTTGGCTGCCTCTGCCAGGTTTATTTACTATTTTATATGTTTGTGTTATTTAGTTTTTTTGCCAACCTAGCTAGGATGAAAATGTAATTTTTTGCAAACTAACATGTTACAATTGCTTTTGCAAAATGCTATAAAAGGCTGGTCTCCTACTAAAACTAGAATCTTTGTACTGTTTTTATACTTAAGAAATATGACAATTTTATATTTCTATGATGCATGCTTTTGGTAAGCTAAATTTATGGTGTCATACTGTAAGCGGTGGCTCCGCAATTCTCGAGGAAATGGGCGCAAGCTAGAAGTCAGACATGCAGATGGCAAGCACATGCTCCGCCATAACTTCTTCACAATCAGAGTCGCAAAATCTGGAACGTCTACCCAGAGAAGTAGTTTGGGCAAGGAACTGGACGATTTCAAGAATAAGGTTGATCAATTTACTTTGATCATCCGCTTCGATGGAACTATAAATACAAGATCGACTGAAACTATTTTTAAAAGGAGATGGATTCATAGGCCCTAGGCCTGCGTCCATTATTGAATGTATTGTATTGTATTGTAACTTGGTAAAAAAACAAATCAATAGGGTCTATACTGTTATTATAAAGTACATTAAGCATGGGCCTACCTTTATGAAGAGCTTGCAGAAGATATAGATAATTGCAATTTTGTCACAGGAATAGGCTTTTGTTTTTTTAGAATTGCATTTCCTGCTCTTCCTCAAGATCTGTGCGCCCTTCAGAGCAAAGGCAATTACTCCATGCTGTGGTACCAAACCAAATAAAAGAATCATGGACACATGATTTTGGTTGTCTTCAATTCAAAAAACAACAGAGTACTCCCAGTGCCACTCAGCTGGAGATGCTGACACAAGCAGGGTATGGAAGGACAAAAATACAATTTGAAGACAGCACTGCTTCCCATGAAAGTGTTTGTGAGAAGTTGGAAAGTACATCTCCATCTTTAAAAGCTGTGGGTGGCTACACATTATGGAGGGCAAAAGAGGGTGGTTTAAATAGGCCACTTGAAGAACTGCTGTGCGAATGGTACAACATTGAAAGTTTACAAAGGGCTCTTCCAACATCTGCTTGCATTTATATAAGACCTCTACAGAAAACTTACACTTGATAAAAATGGTGAGATATTGAAAAGAATTATATATATGTATAATAATAGAAAATTTTTTATTTTTAACACACATAAAAGTTTGGATCGGTCAGAAAGTTATAGCATACAAACAACAAAGTAAATATTAAGAAAATTGATTTTTTGAAGGCATAAATATAAAAACGCAACATTGTCATATATATATATATATTACAGTATTTTTCTGTCCAATTTTGGTCAATTCTTATTTCTATTTAATTTCAAATTTGCAGAAAACATTTTTAAATAAAAGTTGTAATCAATACAAACATTTTTATATTTAAAACTACAAGAAGACAAAAAACTTCAAAAATTAGTTTGGTTTTTTTTTAAATAAGTTGTTGTATGTATACTGTACGATTAGAAGATATGAAAGGTATCATTCTTTTCACTATTGTAAATGCATTGCTACAGCTTTAAATTTTGACCATAATGATTTATGATTTTGATGAGTTATTTGTTTATGTAACAGGAAGCAAAATCTGATCAGACAAGACTTATTGAATTTATTAAAGAAATGCCTGACATCTGTTGAAGTTGACAGTTACGATCAGCATCAGTGTGAAAGGTAACTTTTGTAAAAAATTGTTGAAAAAACGTCCAATGTCTAGACATATTTGAAAGTAGGCACTTGCACCATCTGAGGAAGGAGGTCTTTCATTTAGAATATTTTTCTAAAAAATTTATGAATTTTAGTACTGTTGAGAGGGGGAGGCTAAGGGACTCATGGCAACTTTGTACTGTAAAATAATAATTTCACCGGGAGGGGGGTTAATAATATTATCGTTTACAGTATTACATCATGGATTGTCAATAATGGCACCCTAATTTTTTCTGTGTTCCTGTTAAGATGAGTATAATTGTTGTAGTTCTGTGTTTGAAATTTATATTGCAACAGGTTTTTTGCCAACATATTGATTTAAGTTCAATTTACTGTTGCTTATTTTGAAATACTGTTTTTTTTGGTATTTCACAATTGTAAACAGGCAAATGTAAACAGGCATGGTTTTGTCGGGAAATGCTATTTTAAATGATTGGATACAAGCTTATGACATTGCCAGAAGAAGCATGTGTTGAATACTTAAGCAGAATTGATGTAGAAAGGGAGAGTAAATCCTTTGGCATTGACATATTTATTGAAGCTGTTGATATGCTAGCTACCTTACTGCAAACATAACTGTTAGGATAACTTTCTCATTTAGCAAACTTAACAAAACATAACTACTAGCATATATGCTGGAAGAATTGAAAAAATATTCGGACAGAAAAAGTCTCTCACAAATTGCTAACAGGGTGCAAAAACATGTTTCTCATTATTTCTCAACAACAAAAAGAAGTTGAAATGTAATTTTCTTATTTGAAGCTTGATTGAGCAACTTTTACTGTTAATTTACTGATTTAGCTACGCTTAAGTTCTCGATGCATAACACTGTACAGAACTACACTTCAGCTTCGTTGTTATTATTCAAAACACATCATTCTGTAAGATTGTGTATCAAAATAAATCAAAATACTACATTCTGGAAGATGCTATCAAACCACAGTTGTTTAAGTATTTCTGTTTTTGGTCTACACTGATCCAAATCCTTGACTTTCACAATCAATGGCTAGAATAGAGACTCCTCAAACTTTGCTTTAGAGGAATGAACTATTGGTAGACTCAAAATGCACAAACAAGCCATTGATGTTGGCAGGGTTGCAGATTCATCCTCTTTAGATAAATATTCAAACAAATTTTATGTGGTAATCCCAATGGTGGCACATTTTAAAACCTGTGATGAATTGAAGTAACCCATGAAGCCTTTTCTCCTCTGAATCTTGGATAATTGCATGAACCAATCATAGCTCTGCCTGTCTCCAAATGCAGTTGGTCTTTCAGTGGCCACTAGCTTCATGAACACATCTGGGGGTAAGTTGTTGTTGGGACTGTGAGTGAATAAGACCTCACAAAGGAGCATTTAATCCATCAGCAAATGATAAATCTCAAATTTACATGACGTAACCACTTCATTCTCAATGATCATTTGTAATAAAGTGGAATATCAGCCTTGGTAATTGGCTTTGTATTGGCCAGTGATCACCATTAATAATTGCCCATACACATCTGAGTTGCCATCCTTATCCAAAATGCTGTCAATATCTTGAGTTGCTTCCATCTTCTTGATGAGCTCCAACACATTTAAAGTGCTGGAAACAAAACAAGCATGTTGTGTATACATTAGCTGCTACTGAAATTGTGTATGCCTGAGCTTACTATAAATATTAGGAAAGAAAAAGTAATTTTGAAGTGCTCTCTCCCTTGGAAAGTTGCAATAGGTGGCCGTGGGTAAACACAGAAAGACAAGACAATAAAAAGCAGATCAATTTTCATATCATACACAGTAGATACCTAGAATAGATGCACAATACTTACCAACATTCAAGGGAATATCATCTCTATTTGTGTATGAAAGTACAACATCTTCTTCAGCACCAGCGATGTAATGATACACTGATTTTGAAAGCATGTTGAGAGATGGACCAGACTGAATAATTGAGTAACTAACTGCAATTCCTGCAAGTTTAAATAACATGCTTTGCTTCTGTCTTTACAGGCACAACTCAGAAAGCATTTCCTTCAAACAGTCTCAGCATGATTTGTTCCAACAGAAGCTAAAAAAATTCTGCCTTTATGGCTCCTGCATCCAAGCCATCTTCCCCTCAAACGCAACACAGAGATTTCTCCAAAGTTTGGTTGTATCTGACACTGCGTTTTTGTAGAAGATCAAGGAGCTCTTCCACATCTCATCCCGGTTGACTGTCACCACAATATCATCAGGTGATACTTTTGAGGCAAGATCGGAAACTAGAGCTCTATATTAGTATAGGACATTGCAAACTGGCTCAGTATTCATGGCAGAGCATCCAGTATTTCCCTTTCCCTTCTTGCTCCCACAAAATTTTCGCAGCTTCCTCTACGAATCGATTTTTGCATACTTCAATGATTTTCACCTGTAACATTTGGGAAAACTGAGATGAGTTCTTCATTCCAACTTCTGTTTATGAAAGATGAGATGTCTGAGTCCGTACAAAAAATCTCCATAGATAGTTCTTGGCTGGCATTGCTGCTTCCACCAGGGCAACTGCTGCCATGAATACATATCTCTTGAACTGCAATTTGTGCATGGCAATTTACACATTCCGAAACTCTTGCTTTTCATCTGGTGCTAATACAGTCTCCTCCATTGAAAGGCTACTTTGAACTGGTCTAATATATATAACTGCACTTGTTAACAGTTTTTCAGATATGGTATAGGATATCCATCCTTCTTCATGGGAATCAAAACAAGGGGTCTCTTGGCCTCCCTGTCAGCACGAAGTAACTCAAAGGCACCATTCTGTGTCTTACACTTCGGGTATTCTTCCAAAGTATTTCTTAAATGGGGGAAACCACCACGTTTGTCTTAAAAACAATCTTTTTTTGCCAAGACTGCTCTCGACAATGCTCCAATTTCTTGCACACCTGGTGTTCTTTCTACTTCCGGAGAAGAGAAAAGGAAAAATTCACATGTCATGTGTCTTTTACGGGAAACTTGATTACTGATTACTACTTGATCTTTTCCTTGGCCTGGTGGTGGCTTGATCACTGCGATGTTGCTGTCTAGAGCCACTGTATGGTGCAAATGCAGCTCTGTGGAAAAAAAACAAAATTGTTATTAACAATTAGTACAAAACACGCTGTTTACTAAGTACAAAACAGCTGTGTACTTAGGAAAGAATATCTATCTAATTTAATGCAGTGTAACTTAATATAGAACTTTATTTTCCTTGAGATTGTTTGAGTTTAGCAAACTTCACTTTCAATGCACTGCCCTTGATGCTTTCAGAGTAATGTTTCCTGCCTCCACCTTAACAGTAATTAAATGTAAGTCTTTTTGTTAATCCAGGGATGCTCGGTAGTAAATGAGAAGACCCCCTGTGGGGCTGGGGTGGGTCCTAATGACAAAATCTCCCAGTTACTCTGTGCTAATTGAGGGTCAATTTTTTTATAATAGATCATTGCTGAATAAACATAAACCATACCTAAATTCTCTCACGCTCTGCTGAAAATCTGCTTGTTGCATCGGCATCCTGTAGGCTGCTGCTGCCGGCCCTTCCACTGCTGTCAAGCTGGGCAGCTGCTCCATTCAATGTAGCAGAGCTGCTATCAGTCCTGCAGATTCTGCAAAATACTCTGTACTTCCCTTCTATATCCTTCAGCTTCTGTTTCTTTATCCATGTGTCACCGGTCTTTCGACTGCACTCACGTGTTTAATCAATCACTTTCCCCGCTTTCCCTCTGAAAGTGTAATTGGCGGGAAAAACCTCAAAAGAGGTATGTTTTCAAAAGGAGGTAGACGACTCGAAGCATCATGACGAAGCTGGAGTCAAGTCATTGAGTCGGTGACAACCAGTAAAAACTGCGTTGAATGCGGTGTCGAGTGGACGAAGTAACGCTTCAAAGAATCAAAGTGCAGGGTCAATGCCACGAGTAACAGGCAGTCGTAACGAAACCACGACACAAGAATTTTGTCCAGGATCTGACTGCATAGTTACCAACTGTTACCAATAGATGGTTACCAACTGTTTGATACCAAGTTACGTAGTCAGAGTGGAGGGGTGGGTTTCTTTGTAAAATCTCCCCTTTGCTCTAATAAGCGGGAGGACCTAAATTGTCAATGTGACAAGTTTGAAACAATTTGGATCAAAATAGATACAAAAAATGATAAAAAATACCTTGTTTTGTTGTGTGTATAGACATCCAATTCTGCTATTGGTAAACTTATTAATCATTTCACAAACATACTTTCTAAGACAAGGAATAAGCAATTCCTTATTATGGGCAACTTTAACATAAATTTATTGAACCAGCTGGGGCGCTCGCTACGCGCGCTTCCCTGAGGGCGTGTTTCACTTTGGGTGGAGATCAAAACCCCCGTGTCATCTTAGAGTGACGCACTAACTTAATGTGGAAAAAAAAACATGTGTCTCATAAACCCCCCCCCCCAGTTTCATGACACCCTAATTTAACTGAAGAAAAATAATACACCAATTTAGTGTTGGTAGATATAAGTATACTAAACGTTAAATATACCAAACGTTAAGTGCTAAACATTATTAACGTTGTCTGAATACATAGTTGCCAAAATAGGGCCCAAAACGTTGACAATGTTTGCATCGAATGTGAGGATTGCGTCGCAAGCTTGTCGAAGCAACATCGCCTACTCCAAAATCTACAACTATTTCATAGAAAAAACAAAGAAAGCTATCACCTGTTCACATGTACTTCCCCCGCGAGGTCTTTGAAACAATTATATAAGGTCTTTACAACCAAAATCAGGTCGTAAACGAAGAGTAAACCAGAAAAATAACGGGTAGTAGTAGTTGAAATATAATGTGACGGAATTTTCGACGGATGGTGACGTCAAATAAATCAAAATAAATTACCAGGAGTAATAGTAAAACAATGAAATAACAATTAAAAGCGTCGGGAATTGAAAACACGTGGAAATTATTTCGAAAATAAGGGAGAAATCGAAAAAACAAAAACCGTAACCTTGGTCTACTCGAGAAGGGGACCATTTGATGTAAGTTCGAAGGCGAATGAGCGTGGCTGAAAAAAAACCTTTGTGATTACACGGTTTGGGAAAGCCCGGCCCGTCACGTGACATCGCAGAATAGTAATATTAGACTAGGGGTCATCACTCGCTTCGCTCGTTCGCCCCAGCCCGTCAAGTAAAAGAAGCTTAATCTGGTTGGCGCACTTCGTGCGCTGCATTCGCTTCGCTCATGCCTCTTTCAACCCACGTACAATGGGTTAGCTCGCTGCGCTCGCCTGTCTATCTATTATCAAGAAACATTGACTAATAGGGCGCACTTCGTGCGCTGCATTCGCTTCGCTCATGCCTCTTTCAACCCCACGTACAATGGGTTAGCTCGCTGCGCTCGCCTGTCTATCTATTATCAAGAAGCATTGACTAATAGGGCGCACTTCGTGCGCTGCATTCGCTTCGCTCATGCCTCTTTCAACTCCACGTACAATGGGTTAGCTCGCTGCGCTCGCCTGTCTATCTATTATCAAGAAACATTGACTGATTGTGCGCACTTCGTGCGCTGCATTTGCTTCGCTCATGCCCCTTTCAACCCCACTTACAATGGGTTAGCTCGCTGTGCTCGCCTGTCTATCTATTATAAAGCAACATTGATTGATAGGGCGCACTTCTTGTGCTGCATTCGCTTTGCTTGCTCTTTTCACCCACGTACAATGGGTTAGCTCGCTGCGCTCGCCTGTCTATCTATTATCAAGAAACATTGACTGATAGAGCGCACTTCGTGCGCTGCATTCGCTTCGCTCATGCCTCTTTCAACCCCACGTACAATAGGTTAGCTCGCTGCGCTCGCCTATCTATCTATCATCAAGAAACATTGACTGGTAGGGCGCATTTCGTGCGCTGCATTCGCATCGCTCATGCCCCTTTCAACCCCACGTACAATGGGTTAGCTCGCTGCGCTCGCCTGTCTATCTATTATCAAGAAACATTGACTGATAGGACGCACTTCGTGTGCTGCATTTGCTTCGCTCATGCCCCTTTCAACCCCACTTACAATGGGTTAGCTCGCTGCGCTCGCCTGTCTATCTATATAAGAAACATTGATTGATAGGCGCACTTCGTGCGCTGCATTCGCTTTGCTCATGCCTCTTTCACCCCACGTACAATGGTTAGCTCGCTGCGCTCGCCTGTCTATCTATTATCAAGAAACATTGACTGATAGGGCGCACTTCGTGCGCTGCATTCGCTTCGCTCATGCCTCTTTCAACCCCACGTACAATAGGTTAGCTCGCTGCGCTCGCCTATCTATCTATCATCAAGAAACATTGACTGGTAGGGCGCACTTCGTGCGCTGCATTCGCATCGCTCATGCCTCTTTCAACCCCACGTACAATGTTGTCTCCCAAGGATAAAAGTAATACATTGTTATTGTGTCCCAGATCAGTCTATGAGGCAATAACATGACACAAAAGCTAATTAAATTACAATGTGATAGAAACTTACATAAACAGAATTCTCCTTTCATGAGTTTTTCAAGGATTTCTTGACTTTTCATGCATAGTGTGGTTAATGTTTGTTTCAGTCATTTGACATTTGCATGGTGTGAATAGCAAGTATTAGTGACATTGACAGCTTCGGTTAATCACTTCAGTATTTGTTTCACTAAGAATCATATAGGAAAAAGGAAGAATTAATAATCAATGAAATGACGATATTATAGTTATAGAATAATAGGACAACATGATAGTTGTGCAGGCATATTCATGAATAGCCCTTGTGGATTAGATGAAAAAGATGTTGGAATGCAAACTGAGTGAAAATCATTTTTCCACTGGTCTACGAATGCTTCATCCATCATCAGTATTAAAAATAACAATAGTTTGATGAGGATGTCAATATTTTTTTCTTGTGACACATGCATGGAGGCAATGAACAAAAGGAATCAATAAATCGGTAAATACTTCAAGAATTAGTTTAAATCCAAGCTAAGACTGGCAGGAAAATGTAGTCAGGGCATAAAACATCTATTTCTGAAGCAAATAAAACTATAAAGGTATCAAATAACTAATCAAAATTTTCGATTTCGTTGCAATAAGCTTTCATGGCCTAACCAAAATTAAGATGGTTAAACAATTTGATGAAATGGAATTGGGAATAAGTTAAAATCAAGTGTAAGTGTATTACCTGTAACATACATTGAAAATGTCCCCTGTAAATTTGGAAATAGTTTCCCAATTATAAGTTGTCCTGTTTGATGATCTTTTTGTGATGCAAAGCCAAGTTGTTTCAAATTCATATTTCAAAAGTTATCGTTGAGCATTGATGGAAAAGAGGCCAAAGTTTCTCAACGACCTCGTTTCAATGGCTGATAAAGGGCTATTATTGACGAAGAAGAAGAGCAGAAATGCATCTCATTAAGAACGCACATTGACGAAGCTCAGTAAATTAGAAGAGAGTAGATTAATCCTGCATTGTTTTTGCATATAATGTATTAGTACATAAACGGTAAAAAGTAAGTATCATTCATGATAGCTCAAACTATGTGCTACACACAACTATAAAAAACTTTTGGCATACAATTTCATAAAGGAAAACATGAGCTTTAACATGCATGAATAAATATGTACACATACTTCTGATGTCCATTTAATGTTCATGTTTTATAAATCGAATAGTGAACATGAATGAGAGATAATTTGTCCCGTCTGTAAATAGTATTGATATCTTCATCATGTGGAGTGTTCAGCAATGTCGACAGCATTGTTCATAGGAATTCATACTCGCGTGACACATATTAATGCGTTTTCACCATTAAGTTTGGTAGTAGTAAAAAAAGAAGATTGCCGGTTACATTAGTTTAAAGCTCAAACACCAACTTCAAGGGGTAACCTTTGTTCGAGGTTTCCTTGTTCATGAAACTGCAATTCAAATTTAGAATACTAAATAATATCGGGTCATCTATAATGATATAATGAATAAGTAAATGAGTTAATTGGTTGAGAGGAGTGTAATCCAATGCTAATTATTGTTAAAACAATTATGGTTAATGGAGAGATTGCAGTTTTCGAAGAGAAAAGGAAAGCCATACTCCCATAGGCAATATCGGAGAGCATGGCAAAGCATATCTCTTCTGATACGGGTGCTACCGAGGACCCAGATCGTGTTGTTGCTGTTGGCGAACACCCCCGGACACTGGAGTGTTGTGAAAGTGTCCGGATCGTTCTTGGCGGATCTTATTGACTGGAGTGGCGAGGCAAACCAGCAATGTTCAAAGCTTTTAACGGCTTTGCTTTCTGAGTGTTGTGCTGATATCACAACAGGGAACATCACACTGTAATGCAATGCCGATCCGCTAGAACCACAATCTGAGCCCCGTAATTTGTGTATGTGCATTTTGGTAGACTGACACCCTCTGTGAGCAACGCAATTTATGCTCAAAAGTTTGTGAAGACCTTTACAGGACTTCTTGGAAGACAATGTTTTTTGTCTTCCTGTGTGTTTCCTCTGGGAGGAATACTTTGAGCCCGTCAAATGATGTTGCTCTTGACATGGCCAAATATAACTGACCATGTGTGAACACGGGCTCAAGTAAATACAAACCAACATACCTGAGAGATTGTCCCTGTGCCTTATTGATAGTAAGGCAGTATGCTAGTCTGACTGGAAATTGCCGTCGCTTGATGTTGAACGGCATCTCCGTGTCTTGTGTTGACAATGTTATTCTGGGAATCATGACCTGCTGGCCTCTGTGTTCCTTCGTGATGATCTCTGCTGTGATCACGTTACGTCGGAGATGGCGTATAATAAGTCTAGTGCCGTTGCAAAGACCTTTCTTTGGATTTAGATTCCTTAGAAGAATTATTGTTGCACCAACCTTAAACAAAGAGAGTTGCAAATAACAATGTGTATTGCATTATAGTACTGTGATGATAATGAAGGATAATCAGGCTTTAAAAAGTGCTATTAATGTGGACTTCAATTCATGTATACGTAATCATTACATAGCAAGATTATACCTTGAGTCTAAGTCGATGTAATGGCATTCCGTTAGGAGTTAGATTGTTGATAAACTCAATTGGATATGCCGCCTCCTCATCTGGATCCTCTGTTATCACACTGTCTGTGCTGTAGTATGTTCTGTCAGGAGTCTGTAGTCTTTCCAGAATGATGTCATTGATTTGATGTGAAAAGTCATTCTTTGGGGTAAGACAACAACGTTCTGACATGGTTACCGGATCCAGCATGAGGCGCGACTGTGGTGTATTAGGCTGGGGATATATGAAGTTGAGCATTCCTCTTGCGAAGATGTGCATATTTGATGTGGCAAAGTGATATTGTCAAGTGCATCATGTGGTTCTTGTTTATTGCCGAGTCTTAGGAGCCATTCTGAGAATTCTCTGTAAGATTCATCTTGAACAGCTCTCATGTTTGTGTGCAGGCGATGTTGTTGAAACTGTGCCCACAAATCACTGATTTGATATGATTTAAGACTCTCTGATACGATTTTCTCCCTTCCTGCTTTGGGAACAACAGGTAAGACCTGTCTGAAATCGCCACCAAGTAACATGAATTTGCCACCAAATGGCTTTTCAACTCTTGTGATATCCCGAAGCAGTCTGTCAACTGCTTGTAATGCCAATGCTGGTATCATTGAAGCTTCATCCCATATGAACAGGGTTGTTTCACGCAACAGCTGTGCTCTTCGGCTCTGTCTCTTGACATTGCATGTTGATTCCAGCTTCATGGTATTGGAATTTGGAATTGCGAATGCGATGTTCTGCATTGATAAGTAGTGCTGCTGCAATTCCTGACCAAGCCATGCACTGAACTTTGTGTCCAGATGCATGAAGATTACGAACCAACGTGTGTAGAGAAATGTTTTCCCTGTGCCAGCTGGTCCGTCGAGAAAGTGACAGTTCTGTTCAGATTGCGCGTCAATTGCTCCAATAATGGCTGTGTAAACAACTCGTTGTTCTGGATTCAATGCAGCGCGCATTTCTTCTCCTTGCTCTCTTTCGTTTTCAACATCCATGTGATCTTCCTCTGAAAACATAAACAACAGTTTCATTTGGGATAAATAGGAGTATATGTTGGCTAAATTATTACAGTGAATATCATCATGTTAAGTTGTAAATCACCTTGTTCGTGAATGACAAAGTCGGCCGGTAGCTGAGGAAGGTGATCGTAATTCGTGATGGACAAACCATGAACCTTCAAATTGTTGTCAATATCAAGTAGACATTGATACATGTGTCTGTCTTGGAAGGTTATGTCTGGATTGTTAAGTTGATCACGTCTGACAAAGTCTTCACTCATTGCTTCTTTGAAGGCATTGAAGAGAGTTCTGATGTCTGATGGCGTTTGAAAGAGTAGCAATGATGCAAACAACTGTCTGAGTTGTGAAGGCATATTGAAGATGACAGCTTCATCAAGGCAACATGTGACTTCGGCATCATCTTCTAATAGCCCTAGAGCTAGTGCTGCATCTTTGAAGGAGTCACATAGATTACCTTCTACTGTACGAAGGTCTTCAAATGAAGTAGCTCCTTGTTGATGCAATAGCAAAAGTCTGAGTGCAAATTTTTGCTCGCAAGGTCTCGGCTGCACTTGAGTTACTCTACCAATGATTGGCATTGTTCTTCGTTGTCTGGCTGTCCATGTTTTGGAACGTTCCTGGAAGACATAATGCTCTGGTATCTCATGGTAGAGGTACTGACGTGCAGCTGGATCTTGCTGGTTGAGTTCAAACCATGCTGTAAGTGTTGTTCTATCACCAATGTTGTTGAGTCTTTGTTCGTCATCATTGTCATGAAAGATGACTTGTTGCTCAAATGGTAGATGAACAGAAAGCCGTTTGACTGTGTGGCTTTGTCGTGCATGGGAAACTGCATAAGCCGATAGACAGCTTCATGTGGTCCAATATATCTTGCGTTGATGTATTGGCGCACCTCGTCGTGTTCAATATCTTGAGGTACTTGTTGTTGATTTTCTTCAAGAATTTCAACATGTGCCATATCATGTCCTTTGTGGATATAATTGAAAATGTACTTGACACTTTTTACTGTACTGCATATTTCCACGTTGATATGACACTGATATTTGATGATTAGGTGTCTGTTGTGTGGCACTACCCAAGTATCATCCAAAATGCGATTATTCACATTGACTGGATGAAGACAGCGTCGTCTGTAGAGAGGATAGCCGTTGACATTGATTTGAGTTTCAGCAACTTGTTCTTTCGGAAAGTGCTTTTTGCATTTGTTGTTTTCCATGCATACACATCGAGGATTTAAATTTCCACAGGGTCCATGTGTCATGTGTTTTAGGACCAACTTGTGGTATTTTGCATCCTGTGGGTCTGGAATCTCTGCTGATATCAGTTGATCCACCTGATAATGATAATCAACAATTTTATAATAGAAATGACGTACAGAATAGCTGTACTGTGCATTGGATATCAATTTAGGAATGAGAGATAGAATTAGTAGTACATTTCAAAAATACCTGTTGTGGTGTTCTCGGTTTATCAGCTTGTGAAAGAAACAGAATCATATGTGCGTGTGGTAGTCCTCTCTTCTGAAATTCTATGACATACACATGAGCTGTGACATGTCCAAGAATGTGCTTGTGCAGAATGTCTTCAAGTAGTTCTTTGAGTTTGAGTTGAAATACTCGTGTGACAATGTCCGGTCGATCATTGGCCGTCTGGTGTGGTAGAATGTTTTCTTCTATCTCCTTCCATTTAGGATTGGCAGTCATTGTGAGGAAGATGTCTGGCTTGCCATACTTCCTTACGATTGTCATTGCATCTTGAAAGTGTTGATACATGTTTCTTTGGCTGCCAGGAAATGTTGAGGGTAGAATGATAACACGGCCAACATCAATATGTACGGGCTGATTCGGATTGTTAGCCCTGGCCATCTGGTTTTCGATTTCAGCTCTTCTGTGGAGATGATCCATCAGGCCACGATATGTGTCAACACGAAGCTGACGTTGATTATTCATAATCCAGTGCAGTTTATTGCCTTCTATCTTCGTATATGCATCTACCAGATACTGTTGAAATAGAAGTGATGCAATGTGGATGGCTGAGAATGCATCCCTGATTTGGATTGTGTATAAATAGTATTCGGTGAGAGTCAGTCTTGTACAGCGATCACGATTGATGTGGTGTCGATCTCTTACATTTGCAGTAGGCAACCGTTGAAGGTCCAAACTGTATCCTCTGTCACCGTGAAAGAACATCAATGGATACGTGAGAGGATCGGCACTTGGACTGGTTGCGTAAATCTTCATGAGATCTCCGCGTCTTGTTTGAACTTGCAGTTCTCTGTCGTCAGGATTTGGTGCACCTCCATTTTGTACAGTATATATAGCTGCAATTTCTCTGGCAGTTGGATTATCGTATCTGCAATCTTGTTGTGGGCGACCTGTTATGATCATTTTGAATGTCGGAACAGGCTGATCGTTTGCAATATCTTGCTGCCGCTGTTCCTCCAATATTTCACCCATGCTTCGAAAATGTTGTGCAAATCGATTGACTGCCATTAATTCATTCTGGAGAAGTGCAACAATGTCCAAATCAAGACGCTGTTCTCCTGCAGTGTTTTGCCGTTCCTGCAATGCTTGTTGCGTATCCATGATGTACAGTTCTGCATATTTTCTGGATCTGTCTGTTTCTGTTACACCTGTTAATGATTCAAAGCATAAGTTAGGGAAACAAAAATTCAATCGTAGCCAGCATAAACAAATAATACGTTTTATTGATAATGACTGGAATCATATTGTATCAGTTACCAGTCATGTGATATGCCTTTCCATGAATTGTGATAACTGGTGGTCCAGCTCTAGCATGACGTACAATATTAGCCTTCCATGATGCCATGGCCATTAGTGAGTTGTATTGGCGGAAGTGCTTTAAGAAATACTTTGATTCGGCAGTATCACCAGTGTACAAATGCATGACACTGTTTGAGGTGGTTCAATTTGATCCAGAGTGATTAAACCTCCCATACAACAC
The DNA here is from genome assembly GCA_013076295.1 of Sanderia malayensis. Taxonomy (NCBI): domain Eukaryota; kingdom Metazoa; phylum Cnidaria; class Scyphozoa; order Semaeostomeae; family Pelagiidae; genus Sanderia; species Sanderia malayensis. Next base: position 31,840 of record RQOL01000664.1, on the reverse strand, counting down.
TTGTTGTATTGTTTTCGGGAGTTAAGTTCTTCTTTGAAGTACTTTGCACCACAATGAATGCATGTTCCGGTCATTTTATTCAAGTGGTGGGGTAATGGCGATAAGGGGATGAGGTTTTCAGCTTCATTGTTCTCAGGGACAGGGTTGCCAACTTGCATTTGCTGATCTTCAACGGGTTCTGGTATCTGATTTTCATTGGGTACTGGAACTGCGTCGTGCATCTCGATGTCTGCAGGCTGTTCTGCTGCTGGAAGCCTTGGTTCAGAATGGGAAGCTCTGGTTCCATGTCCATCTCCATTGGCTGTATCTCTGGAAGAGGATACTGTGCTGGAAATGGCTGATATTCAGGGGCTTCTAGCTGACGGTTTTCGAGCTGCAATTGTTGAAGATCGTTGACTGCTGCAAGTACGTTATCGGCATTTCCTGTCTGTTGAGGTGGAAGCTGTTGATTGATCTGTCTCCTATGCTGCACATTCTCCCGCACTTGATTTCTACGCCTGTCGCCCGTTATACTTTTCCTGGACTTACGCGGCATGGTGCAAGTTGTGATATGGAAAAGAAGCAGGGACAAATTAAATTAGGCAATATTATTGTAAATGTTATTGCTTGGCCTCAATAGCAACAACAATGGAAATAATTATAGCCCTGTGTAAAGCTGCAACACAAAGAAGTAAATATTATGTATTTAAAGAGTATGGTAGTGTTAAGTATAGTGTTGTAAATAAATCATTGTTATAAAAGTAATGCTATGTAATATAATGTAAATTTTATGAAAACCCTCACGTTAAACTGCGCTCGTTTCTGTAATGTAAACAGCTACTAAAATGGAAGAAAGTAAATTGAAATCAAAATTATTGTTGACATGAATAAACGAATCATAAAAGAGGCTCCGAAAACCTGTACGTAATGAAAATTAACTTGTTGAATCCAGGGCAGTTATCAAGAATTCAACAAATTTGGTTACAGGGTAAATTTGTTAAAAACGGCGCCATAAATGTTTCTTCATAATATTCCAGATGCATAAAAAAAAATGATGTTTTTATCCGTGGTAAAGAGTAGCTCGCTGCACATAGGTTACATAAAAATCATAAGTAACGAAGATATCATTTCATAATTATTGAAAGAAGTTTGTAAAAGGGAGGTGTCCGTTATTTGAAAATCGACCAAAGTGGGCCTCTTTTTATAAGTAAACAAATAATTAAAGAGGTATACTGAGAAGGAAAAACTGCAATGAATAAATTCATTTCTTACCGAGCCTTGTGTCTTTCAAAACTATGGTAAGAAAAGAAAGATAATAGTTATTAATAAACTTGAAATAAATATTTAATAAAAAATATGATGCCTGAACAACACGTAACCTGTTCTTGCCATGAAATGCATAGAAAGAAGAACAAAAAATATTGACATTTATTAAGGGAAATAGCGATGAAAAGCTGTTTAGGTTATAATGATAGGTTGCTAGAAAAAACAACATTCGTAATACTTACTCAGCGATAAATAATTCAATATAATTATATCCTATCGATAACTTCGACAACTAAATTAAATTAGGCAAAATCTAATTGTGCGAATAATCAGAGGCGGGATTTCTATTGTACTATACAGCTCCCACGATTGGTTTATACACGTCAGGTGCTTAAAAAGGCGGGAAACTTGTTAGTGAAAAGGGAATTCCCCTCATCCCTCAGAGTTAAAAAGGTAGGAGGGCGAAATTGCACGTGAAATTGAATGACATCATTACATCTACATCATGGCAATGGCATGCCAAGTATAGTTTGATGAGGAAGAAACGCATGGTGAGAATCCAACTGCATCTTCTTAAATCATTTCCATCTGAAGAGTATGTATAAAGTATTTTGACTCACTGTTCAAAATGTGTTAACTCCAGTTTCATTTTCTGAGTTTAGATTGCAAAAATCGCTTAAAAAAGAATCATACTGGGAATAAATGACCACCGTTATCTGGTGCAACTGCAACATCGCATTCATGAAAGTGAATACCATGCATTGGGTAAGTTATTAAGTGAAGGTTTTGCAACGAAATCATGTCAACATTTATAACTGATAAAGCTTTCTGAATTATTAAAAATGTGCTTGAAATATTAAAAATACTGGAACATATAATTTGGAACATTTGGAACATATAAAATAGAACATTTGGAACATATAATATGAACAAATATATTAGGAATAATAAAACTTTGACCATGCATGAACAAAAAATGTGAAATGTTTTAAAAATTTTTTGTATGGAAAAGTGGATAATTTTACTTTATATTTTGTGTTAATGTAGTGGTTTTGATTTCATGATTGTCTCTTTCATGCATGGTCAAAAACAGGACATGTGTAAATTAGTTAAGAAACTATTTACACATGTCCTGCATAATTTTTATAGCCTTTGGGTGGGCATGGCCACCATCAAAGTTCTAGAAAATTCTTGGGTGGCCTTCCCACCCTTTTTCTCTTGTTTTGCCTTTCTTTGGCCTCTGCCAATTTTAATAAAGGCCTCCTTCTGTGATCTGTGAATACACAATTATGTTACAGGTTGTTTTTTGGTGGAAGGATATTATACAATATCTGGAAGATATCAATAGAACAACTGAGCTTCAAATACAGAAGGTATACTTACATTATGTCTTTTGTGGGGAGTCTCCTCCCCTCCTTGTCGTTCAAGGAGAACTTTTTGTTCCTGCCCAATTCTTCGAATTGGGCAGCACATTCCCTCTTGAGACTAAAATGTCTCTGTATGTTATTTCCTAGGATACAAAAGCAAGAATGACAGAATTGAATTAATTATAATGAAGTGCTTAAAAACTGATGAAATATGAATTAATATATTAGCTATAATTACTTTGAATTTATCACCAAGCCATACAACTATTTTTTTTTCTGGCTCAGGCTTTCTTTTAGCACTTGTAGCCATAGCGAACTTAAAGCAAACAAATAAAAGTAGTTTTTCTTTAATCATTGATATGTGAAAAAAGAATATATTTACATGAAGCAGTACTGTTGCAAAATAATATAATATCATACAAAATCAAAGGATAGTTACCAAACTGCAAATACTGGAAAAGCAATAAGATAATAGTGATTCAAATCATAAGCAGTAAGTTATACATATGCTTTGTGAACATAATATTAATGGAGAATCTCATTATGTAAATGACATTGAAAGAAAAGTACATACCAAAATATGAACAAAGTAGAAATCAAAGGCCAAACTGGAAATGGTGGAAAAAGAATAAGATAATTGTGGTTGAAATGGTAAGTAGTAAGTTATACCTATGCTTGGTGAAGATAATAGTAATGGAGAATCTCATTATCTTATTAACATGGAAATGAAAGCACATACCGAAAATCTGAAGAAAATTAAAAATAAAGGGCAACTGCCAAACTGCAAATACTGGAAAAAGATAATTGTGATTTAAATGGTAAGTAGTAATTAATACATATGGTTGGTGATCATAATAGTAAAGGAAAATCTCATTATCTAATTAACATTGAACTGAAGTACATACCGAAAATCTGAACGAAATAAAAATGAAAGGGCAACTGCCAAACTGCAAATACTGAAAAGAAGAAGATAATTGTGATTTAAATGCTAATAGTAAGTTGTACATATGCTTGGTGAAGACAATAGTAATGGAGAACCTCGTTATGCAAGTAATATTGAACTGAAAGTACATACCGAAAATATGCTAAACAAAATAAAAATCAATGGCAGGGCAACTGCCAAACTGCAAATACTGGAAAAAGAATAAGATAATTGTGATTGAAATGGTAAGTAGTAAGTTACACATCTGTTGGTGATCATAATAGTAAAGGAAAATTCATTATCCAAATAGCATTGAACTGAAAGTACATACCGAAATCTTTTTTTCTTCATATAGGAAGGTTCAACAACGAAAACTAAACGAAGACTGGAAAAGGAATATCATCAGTGATTAAATACATGGAAATACTAGTTGTGCATGTATGGGCATGAGAAATAATAAAAAGTAATAAATTTGGGCATTATTTGTAAATGTCTTTATTATATGTAAAAGTATAAATTATTAGTAATGAGTTAAAAACAATTTACCTGTTGACTTGTGGCTCTACTTTTGACAGTGATGAACACGAACGGAAAATATTTTTGGCGCGTTGCGTTGTGAAGATAATTTTGAATATGAACACCATGGCAACAGATTGAAGATGGCCTCGTATAATAAAATATAGATAACTGATATCGAGGCCTCCTGGAAATGTCACAGAATGCGTAAATATTGTTAATATGTGTGGTGGAAATATCCTGGTAGTGGCCTGATAGTGTGAAATTTAGTTATGAGAAATGACTACAAAAATGAAGACTTTTCAAGAGAAGCATATGTAATGTTGCACGCTTCACTGGTAAATTATATTCAGGTAAATAGTACATTTATGTTGTAAGATATACAGTTTTTGTTGCAACTATAAAATTTATAAGTTGACGTCATCTCCTTTCAACCTTTGTTGTGTGTTCTTAATATTCTATCATCAATCATGCATCTTCTTCATTCTCTGTGTATTTATCAATGAAGGGTACTACAAAGTATATAAAAATATATTAACAATATTTCTATACTAAATATAAATATATAACAAATTGGAGAACATATGATTGCCTACAAAGACTTAAAAAACTGCTTGAACATACTATCAATGCAACATAAAAATAAAATTATAAATACAATGCTACTCATACTCAAAAATACTATACATGACCATGCAATACTATACTGTATGATACTATATATATACAATCATGCAATACTATCTTGTATCACACTATCTAATATATATATGTTGTATATTATCAAGAAACATTGACTGATAGGGCGCACTTCGTGCGCTGCATTCGCTTCGCTCATGCCTCATTCAACCCACTACAATGGTTAGCTCGCTGCGCTCGCCTGTCTATCTATTATCAAGAAACATTGACTGATAGGGCGCACTTTGTGCCTCATTCGCTTCTCATGCCTCTTCACCCAACTACAATGGTAGCTCGCTGCGCCGCCTGTCTATCTATTATCAAGAAACATTGCTGATAGGGCGCACTTCTGCGCTGCATTCGCTTCGCTCATGCCTCTTTCAACCCCACGTACAATCAGTTAGCTCGCTGCGCTCGCCTGTCTATCTATTACCAAGAAACATTGACTGATAGGGCGCACTTCGTGCGCTGCATTCGCTGACGCTCATGCCCATACATACATACATACATACAAAGATACATACAAAGATACATACATACATACATACATACATACATGAGCCGGGTTCGGTCGCTTCACTCCCTCCCCGGAGCCCGTGAAGTAAACAAAGTTTAATCTGGTTGGCGCACTTCGCGCGCTGCATTCGCTCCCGCTCATGCCCATACATACATAACATACATACATACTATACCAACATACTATACCCTACTATACCTACTATAAAACATACTATACATACTATACCTACTATACATACTATAACTATACATACCTATAAAAACATACTATACCTACTATATACATACTATACCTACTATAAAAACATACTATACATACTATACCTCTATAACAACATACTATACCTACTATACACATACTATACATACTATACCTACATAAACATACTATACCTACTATACCTACTATAAAAACATACTATACATACTATACTACTTACCTACTATACAAACATACAAACACTTGTGGAAAGTTTAAATGGGGAAAATCGTGCAAATAGCGCCTGAAAAATTCATAACTTTGACTTTGTTTTCATTGGGCCTAAGCGTTGCAAGCATGCCGAAGCAACGCCTACTACAAAAACTACAACTATTTCAACTCAAAATACTAAACAAAGCTATCACCTGTGTTCCCAATTGTTTCCTGCAACTCTCTAGGGTCTTTGAAACAATTAGCAGCTCTTTACAAAGAAAATTGTGCTCGTAAAACACTTTGAAAGGCGCCCTTTGTGTGCAAAACAAAAGTGTACCTGCTGCAACTGAGGGCGAATAACGAAAAACGACCGAAAATTTGCATGCGTCGCCCGCAACCGAGGGCGAGAAGCGAAGATTGATCGACAACCCACGTGGGTCACGCGAAAGGAGCCAATCAAGTTACAGCAAAAGGCGAAACGGGTCACGTGAAGAGCGAATACTCTGTTCGAAAATGGAGTTCGGGACACGAATTTGGAAGTTTCGCCAGCGTAAACCGTAGTTTTTTCGTGATAGCACAATTAACAGAATAATTAATGGAATAATTCAATAATTTGGGAGAAAATCGGAAAAAAAAATCCATTACCCTGGTTAAATTATGAAACTAAGCATTCAGTGTGAATTTCATTGCCATATATCCACATACAAAAAAGCCTGTGATTACACGGTTCGCCGTTTCGGCCCATTGTTTTTGGGCGTTCGACCTATTGTTTCTGGTCGAATCTATTGTTTTTGGCAAGGAAAGTGCGTCGTCACGTGACATCACAGAAAATATATATTAGACTAGCCGGAGGCGCTCGCTACGCTCGCTTCCCTGAGGGCGTGTTCCACTTTGGGTGGAGATCAAAACCCCCGTGTCATCGTAGAGTGACGTACTAACTTAATGTGGAAAACTAAAACATGCGTCTTATAAACCCCCCCCAGTTTCATGACACCCTTATTTAAGTGAAGAAAAAATCATTACACCAATTTAGTGTTGGTAGATATAAGTATACTAAACGTTAAATACACCAAACCTTAAGTGTTAAACATTATTAACGTTTTCTGAATACATAGTTGCCAAAATAGGGCCCAAAACTTTGACATTGTTTGCATCGAATTGTGAAGGTCGCCTCGCAAGCTTCTCGAAGCAACAATGGTGGTCGCCTACTCCAAAATCTACAACTATTTCATGGAAAAAACAAAAAAAAGCTACCACCTGTTCAAATGTACTTCCCCCGCCGAGGTCTTTGACACAATTATCAGGTCTTTACAACAAAAAATAATCAGCTCGTACACGAAGAGTAAAACCAGAAGAGAAACGGGTAGTTGAAATAAAATGTGGCAGAATTTTCGACGGTTCTATTGTGACGTCAAATAAATCACCATCAACGGGTACCAGGGTTTAATCAAATAACAATGAAATAACAATTAAAAGCACGGGAATTGAAAACACGTGGAAATTATTTCGAAAATAAGGGAGAAATCGAAAAACAAAAACCGTAACCTTGGTCTACTCGAGAAGGGGAACATTTTGATGTAAGTTCGAAGGCGAATGAGCGTGGCTGAAAAAAGCCTTTGTGATCACACAGTTTGGGAAATCCCGGCCCGTCACGTGACTCCGCAGAATATATATATTAGACTAGGGGTCATCACTCGCTTCGCTCGATCGCCCCTGCCTGTCAAGTAAAAAAAGCTTAATCTGGTTGGCGCGCTTCGCGCGCTGCATTCGCTCGCGCTCATGCCCATACATACATACATACATACATACATACATACATACATACATACCTATATACATACATACATACCTACATATATTCATACATACATACATACATACATACAGGTGTCTTCGCTCGCGTTCGCTCCCTCACCACAGCCCATCAAGTAAAAAAGCTTAATCTGGTTGGCGCACTTAGTGCGCTGCATTCGCTAACGCTCATGCTTCTTTCAACCCCACTTACAATGGGTTGGCTCGCTGCGCTCGCCTGTCTATGTATTATAAAGAAGCATTGACTGATAGGGCGCACTTTGTGCGCTGCATTCACTTACGCTCATGCCTCTTTCAACCCCACTTACAATGGGTTGGCTCGCTACGCTCGTCTCTGTATCTATTATCAAGAAACATTGACTGATAGGGCCACTTCGTGCGCTGTATTCGCTTCGCTCATGCCCTTTCAACCCCACGTACAATGGGTTAGCTCGCTGCGCTCGCCTGTCTATCTATTATCAAGAAACATTGACTGAGGGCGCACTTCGTGCGCTGCATTCGCTCGCTCATGCCTCTTTCAACCCCACGTACAATGGGTTAGCTCGCTGCGCTCGCCTATCTATCTATATCAAGAAACATTGACTGTAGGGCGCACTTCGTGCGCTGCATTCGCATCGCTCATGCCCTTTCAACCCCACGTACAATGTTGTCCAAGGATAAAAGTAATACATTGTTATTGTGTCCCAGATCAGTCTATGAGGCAATAACATGACACAAAAGCTAATTAAATTACAATGTGATAGAAACTTACATAAACAGAATTCTCCTTTCATGAGTTTTTCAAGGATTCCATTGACTTTTCATGCATAGTGTAGTAATGTTTGTTTCAGTCATTTGACATTTGCATGGTGTGAATAGCAAGTATTAGTGACATTGACAGCTTCGGTTAATCACTTCAGTATTTGTTTCACTAAGAATCATATAGGAAAAAGGAAGAATTAATAATCAATGAAATGACGAATATAGTTATAGTAATAGGACAACATGATAGTTTGCAGCCATATTCATCAATAGCCCTTGGATTAGATGAAAAAAATGTTTGAAATGCAAACTGAGTGAAAATCATTTCCACTGGTCTAAATGCTTTATCATCATCAGTATTGAAAATAACAATAGATGATGTCAATATATTTTCTTGTGACACATACATGGAGGCAATGAACAAAAGGAATCAATAAATTGGTAAATACTTCAAGAATTATTTTAAATCCAAGCTAACACTGGGCACATGTAGTCAGGGCATCAAACATCTATTTTGGAAGCAAATAAACATAAAGGTATTAAATAAGTAATCAAAATTTTCGATTTCGTTGCAATCAGTAAAGTTTTCATGGCCTAACCAAAATTAAGATGGTTTAACAATTTGATGAAATTGAATTGGGAATAAGTTAAAAATCAAGTATAAGTGTATTACCTGTAACATACATTGAAAATGTCCCCTGTAAATTTGAAATAGTTTCCCATTATAAGTTGTCCTGTTTGATGATCTTTTTGTGATGCAAAGCCAAGCTGTTTCAAATTCATATTTCAAAAGTTAGCGTTGAGCATTGATGGAAAAGAGGCCAAAGTTTTTCAACGACCTCGTTTCAATGGCGGATAAAGGGCTATTATTGGCGAAGAAGAAGAGCAGAAATGCATCTCATTAAGAACGCACATTGACGAAGCTCAGTAAATTAGAGAGAGTAGATTAATCCTGCATTGTTTTTGCATATAATGTATTAGTACATAAACGGTAAAAAGTAAGTATCATTCATGCTAGCTTAAACTATGTGCTACACACAACTATAAAAAACTTTTGGCATACAATTTCATAAAGGTAAACATGAGCTTTAACATGCATGAATAAATATGTACACATACTTCTGATGTCCATTTAATGTTCATGTTTTATAATCGAATGTGAATTGAATATGAATGAGAGATAATTTGAATTTGTCCCGTCTGTAAATAGTATTGATTTCTTCATCATGTGGAGTGTTCAGCAATGTCGACAGCATTGTTCAATAGGAATTCATACTCGCGTGACACATATTAATGCGTTTTCACCATTAAGTTTGGTAGTAGTAAAAAAGAAGATTGCCGGTTACATTAGTTTAAAGCTCGAACACCAACTTCAAGGGTAACCTTTGTTCGAGGTTTCCTTGTTCATGAAAACTGCAATTTAAATTTGGAATACTAAATAATATCGGTCATCTATATTGTTATAATGAATAAGTAAATGAGTTAATTGGTTGAGAGGAGGGTAATCCAATGCTAATTATTGTTAAAACAGTTATGGTTAATGGAGAGATTGCAGTTTTCACAGAGAAAAGGAAAGCCATACTCCCATAGGCAATATCGGAGAGCATGGCAAAGCATATCTCTTCTGATACGGGTGCTACCGAGGACCCAGATCGTGTTGTTGCTGTTGGCGAACACCCCCGGACACTGGAGTGTTGTGAAAGTGTCCGGATCGTTCTTGGCGGATCTTATTGACTGGAGTGGCGTGGCAAACCAGCAATGTTCAAAGCTTTTTACGGCTTTGCTTTCTGAGTGTTGTGCTGATAGCACAACAGGAACATCACACTGTAGTGCAATGCCGATCCGCTAGAACCACAATCTGAGCCCCGTATTTTGTGTATGTGCATTTTGGTAGACTGACACCCTCTGTGAGCAACGCAATTTATGCTCAAAAGTTTGTGAAGACCTTTACAGGACTTCTTGGAAGACAATGTTTTTTGTCTTCCTGTGTGTTTCCTCTGGGAGGAATACTTTGAGCCCGTCAAATGATGTTGCTCTTGACATGGCCACATATAACTGACCATGTGTGAACACGGGCTCAGGTAAATACAAACCAACATACCTCAGAGATTGTCCCTGTGCCTTGTTGATAGTAAGGCAGTATGCTAGTCTGACTGGAAATTCCGTCGCTTGATGTTGAACGGCATCTCACTGTCCTGTGTTGACAATGTTATTCTGGGAATCATGACCTGCTGGCCTGTGTTCCTTCGTGATGATCTCTGCTGTGATCACGTTACGTCGGAGATGGCGTACAATGAGTCTTGTGCCGTTACAAAGACCTTTCTTCGGATTTAGATTCCTCAGAAGAATGATTGTTGCACCAACCTTAAATAAGGAAGTTGAGGTTACGATGTGTATCATCGGAGGACCATTATTAATATTTAAAATAAGTGTAGAATTAATGTATAATTAGTACATATAGTAAATTATACCTTGAGTCTAAGTCGATGTAATGGCATTCCGTTAGGAGTTAGATTGTTGAGAAACTCAATTGGATATGCCGCCTCCTCATCTGGATCCTCTGTTATCACACTGTCTGTGCTGTATGTTTTCTGTCAGGAGTTGTAGTCTTTCCAGAATGATGTCATTGATTTGATGTGAGAAGTCATTCTTTGGGGTAAGACAACAACGTTCTGACATGGTTACCGGATCCAGCATGAGGTGGGACTGTGGTGTATTAGGCTGGGGATATATGAAGTTGAGCATTTCCTCTTGCGAAGATGTGCATATTTGATGTGGCAAAGTGATATTGTCAAGTGCATCATGTGGTTCTTGTTTGTTGCCGAGTCTTAGGAGCCATTCTGAGAATTCTCTGTAAGATTCATCTTGAACAGCTCTCATGTTTGTGTAGGCGATGTTGTTGAAACTGTGCCCACAAATCACTGATTTGATATGATTTAAGACTCTCTGATACGATTTTCTCTCTTCCTGCTTTGGGGACAACAGGTAGAACTTGTCTGAAATCGCCACCAAGCAACATGAATTTGCCACCAAATGGCTTTTCAACTCTTGTGATATCCCGAAGCAGTCTGTCAACTGCTTGTAATGCCAATGCTGGTATCATTGAAGCTTCATCCCATATGAACAGGGTTGTTTCACGCAACACTTGTGCTCTTCGGCTCTGTCTCTTGACATTGCATGTTGATTCCAGCTTCAATGGTATTGGAATTTGGAATTGCGAATGCGATGTTCTGCCATTGATAAGCAGTGTTGCTGCAATTCCTGACCAAGCCATACACTGAACTTTGTGTCCAGATGCATGAAGATTACGAACCAACGTGTTGTAGAGAAATGTTTTCCCTGTGCCAGCTGGTCCGTCGAGAAAGTGACAGTTCTCTCTGATTGCCTCAATTGCTTGAATAATGGCTGTGTATACACTTGTTGTTCTGGATTCAATGCAGCGCGCATTTGTTCTCCTTGCTCTCTTTCGTTTTCAACATCCATGTGATCTTCCTCTGAAAACATAAACAATAGTTAATTTGGTAGAAATAGAATATATATTGGCTAATTATTACAGTGAATATCATCATGTAAGTTGTAAATCACCTTGTTCTGGAATGACAAAGTCGGCCGGTAGCTGAGGAAGGTGATCGTATTCGTGATGGACAAACCATGAACCTTCAAATTGTTGTCAATATCATGTAGACATTGATACATGTGTCTGTCTTGGAAGGTTATGTCTGGATTGTTGAGTTGATCACGTCTGACAAAGTCTTCACTCATTGCTTCTTGAAGGTGTCGAAGAGTGTTCTATGTCTGAAGGCGTTTGAAAGAGTAGCAATGTGCAAACAACTGTCTGAGTTGTGTGGCATAAAGATGACTGCGTCGTGTAAACGCGTGTGATTTCGGCATCATCTTCTAAAAGCCCTAAGCTAATGCTGCATCTTTGAAGGAGTCACATAGATTACCTTCTACCGTTCGAAGTGTTCAAATGACGTAGCTCCTCGTTTATGCAAGAGCAAAAGTCTGAGGCGAATTTTTGCTCGCAAGGTCTAGGCTGCACTTGAGTTACTCTACCAATGATTGGCATTGTTCTTCGTTGTCTGGCTGTCCATGTTTTTGAACGCTCCTGGAAGACATAGTGCTCTGGTATCTCATGATAGAGGTACTGACGTGCAGCTGGATCTTGCTGGTTGAGTTCAAACCATGCTGTAAGTGTTGTTCTATCACCAATGTTGTTGAGCCTTTGTTCGTTATCATTGTCATGAAAGATGACTTGTTGCTCAAATGGTAGATGAACAGAAAGCCGTTTAACTATGTGGCTTTTGTCGTGCATGGGGAACTGCATAAGCCGATAGACAGCTTCATGTGGTCCAATATATCTTGCGTTGATGTATTGGCGCACCTCGTCGTGTTCAATGTCTTGAGGTACTTGCTGTTGATTTTCTTCAAGAATTTCAACATGTGCCATATCATGTCCTTTGTGGATATATTTGAAAATGTACTTGACACTTTTTACTGTACTGCATATTTCCACGTTGATATGACACTGATATTTGATTAGTAGGTGTCTGTTGTGTGGCACTACCCAGTATCATCCAAAATGCGATTATTCACATTGACTGGATGAAGACAGCGTCGTCTATAGAGAGGATAGCCGTTGACATTGATTTGAGTGTCAGCAACTTGTTCTTTTGGAAATGCTTTTTGCATTTGTTTTTCCATGCACACGCATCGAGGATTTAAAATTCCACAGGGTCCATGTGTCATGTGTTTTAGGACCAACTTGTGATATTTTGCATCCTGTGGGTCTGGAATCTCTGCTGATATCAGTTGATCCACCTGATAATGAATATGATAATCAACAATTTTATAATAGAAATAACGTACAGAATAGTTGTACTTGGATTGCGTATAAATGTCAAATAAGAGAAAGAATTATTAGTGTTTGCAAATATTACCTGTTGTGGTGTTCGTGGTTTATCAGCTTGCGAAAGAAACAGGATCATGTGTGCGTGTGGTAGTCCTCTCTTTGAAATTCTATGACATATACATGTGCTGTGACATGTCCAAGAATGTGCTTGTGCAGAATGTCTTCAAGTAGTTCTTTGAGTTTGAGTTGAAATACTCGTGTGACAATGTCCGGTCGATCATTGGCCGTCTGTGTGGTAGAATGTTTTCTTCTATCTCCTTCCATTTAGGATTGGCAGTCATTGTGAGGAAGATGTCTGGCTTGCCATACTTCCTTACGATTGTCATTGCATCTTGAAAATGTTGATACATGTTTCTTTGGCTGCCTGGAAAGGATGAGGTAGAATGATAACACGGCCAACATCGATATGGATGGGCTGATTCGGATTGTTAGCCCTGGCCATCTGGTTTTCGATTTCAGCTCTTCTGTGGAGATGATCCATCAGGCCTCGATAAGTGTCAACACGAAGCTGACGTTGATTGTTCATAATCCAGTGCAGTTTATTGCCTTCTATCTTCGTATATGCATCTACCAGATACTGTTGAAATAGAAGTGATGCAATGTGGATGGCTGAGAATGCATCCCTGACCTGGATTCTGTATAAATAGTATTCGGTGAGGGTCAGTCTGGTACGGCGATCACGATTGATGTGTTGTCGATCTCTTACATTTGCAGTAGGCAATCGTTGAAGGTCCAAACTGTATCCTCTGTCACCGTGAAAGAATCAATGGATACGTGAGAGGATCGGCACTTGGACTGGTTGCGTAAATCTTCATGAGATCTCCACGTCTTGTTTGAACTTGCAGTTCTCTGTCGTCAGGATTTGGTGCACCTCCATTTTGTACAGTATATATGCTGCAATTTCTCTGGCAGTTGGATTATCGTATCTGCGATCTTGTTGTGGGCGACCTGTTATGATCATTTTGAATGTCGGAACAGGCTGATTGTTTGCAATAGCTTGCTGCCGCTGTTCCTCCAATATTTCACCCATGCTTCGATAATGTTGTGCAAATCGATTGACTGCCATTAATTCATTCTGGAGAAGTGCAACGATGTCCAAATCAAGACGTTGTTCTGTTGCAGTATTTTGCCGTTCCTGCAACGCTTGTTGTGTATCCATGATGTAGTTCTGCATACTTTCTGGATCTGTCTGTTTCTGTTACACCTGCGATTGGTAACGAAATATACTTAAATACATAACATATGCATGAAAATATGAATTTGAGAGCAGAAATCATAAGTGAATAATTAGCTATGTGAAATGAATTGGTCATTTACCAGTCATGTGATATGCCTTTCCGTGAATTGTGATAACTGGTGGTCCAGCTCTGGCATGACGTACAATATTAGCCTTCCATGATGCCATGGCCATTATGAGTTGTATTGGCGGAAGCTTTAAGAAATACTTTGATTCGGCAGTATCACCGTGTATAAATGCATGACACTGTTTGGAGGTGGTTGAACTGGATCCAGAGTGATTAAACCTCCCATGCAACACTTGTGGTATTGTTTTCGGGAGTTAAGTTCTTCTTTGAAGTACTTTGCACCACAATGAATACATGTTCTGTTCATTTTATTCAAGTGGTGTGGTAATGGGGAGAAGGGGATGAGGTTTTGAGCTTCATTGTTCTCGGGGACAGGGTTTTCAACTTGCATTTGCTGATCTTCAACTGGTTCTGGTATCTGATTTTCATCGGGTACTGGAACTACATCTTGCATCTCAATGTCTATAGGTTGTCCTGCTGCTGGAAGCCCTTGGTTCTGAATGGGAAGCTCTAGTTCCATGTCATCTCCATTGGCTGTATCTCTGGAAGAGGATACTGTGCCGGAAATGGCTGATATTCAGGGGCTTCTAGCTGACGGTTTTCGAGCTGCATTTGTTGAAGATCGTTGACTGCTGCAAGTGGGTTATCCACATTTCCTGCCTGTTGAGGTTGAAGCTGTCGATTGATCTCTCTGCAATGCTGCATATTATCCTGCACTTGATTTCTGCGTCTGTCACCGGTTATACTTCTCTGGTCTTGCGCAGCATAGTGCAAGTTGTGATATGAAAAGAAGTATAAAGTACAATTACGCAATACAATGTAAATGTTATTGCTTGTAGACAATGGCTCGATAGCAACAAATGAAAATAATTATAGCCTTGTGTAAAGCTGCAACACAAAGAAGTAAATATTATATATTTCAAGGGTATGGTAGTGTTTAGTATAGTGTTGTAAATAAATCATTATTATAAAAGTAATGCTATGTAATATAATGTAAATTTATGAAAACCTCTCGTTAAACTGCCTCGTTTCTGTACTGTAAACAGCTACTAAAATGGAAGAAAGTAAATTGAAATCAAATTATTGTTGACATGAATAACAAATCATAAAAAGAGGCTCCGAAACCTGTACGTAATGAAAATTAACTTGTTGAATCCAGGGCAGTTATCAAGAATTCAACAATTTGGTTACAGGGTAAATTTGTTAAAAACGGCGCATAAATGTTTCTTCATAATATTCCAGATGCATAAAACAAAAATGATGTTTTTATCGTGGTAAAGAGTAGCTCGCTGCACTTTATTTGAAAATCGACCAAAGTGCGCCTTTTTATAAGTAAACAAATAATTAAAGAGGTATACTGAGAAGGAAAACTGCAATGAATAATTCATTTCTTACCGAGCCTTGTGTCTTTCAAAACTATGGTAAGAAAAGAAAGATAATAGTTATTAATAAACTTGAAATAAATATTTGATAAAAATATGATGCCTGAACAACACGTAACCTGTTCTTGCCATGAAATGCATAGAGAGAAGAGCAAAAATTATCGACATTATTAAGGGAAATAGCGATGAAAAAGCTTTTTAGGTTATAATGATAGGTTGTTAGAAAAACAACATTCGTGATACTTACTCAGCGATAAATAATTCCATATAATTATATCCTATCAATAACTTGGACAACTAAATTAAATTAGCAAAATCTAATTGTGCGAACAATCAGAGGGGGATTTCTATTGTACTATACAGCTCCAAGATTGGTTTATACACGTCACATGCTTAAAAAGGCGGGAAACTTGTTAGTGAAAAGGGAATTCCCCTTCCTCCCTCAGAGTGGTTAAAAAGGTAGGAGGGAAAAATTGCACGTGAAATTGAATCACATCATTACATCATGGCAATGGCATTGGCATGCCAAGTATAGTTTGATGAGGAAGAAACGCATGGTGAGAATCCAACTGCATCTTCTTTAATCATTTCCATCTGAAGACTATGTATAAAGTATTTTGACGCACTGTTCAATATGTGTTAACTCCAGTTTCATTTTCTGAGTTTAGATTGCAAAAATCGCTTAAAAGAATCATACTGGGAATAAATGACACCGTTATCTGGTGCAACTGCAACATCGCATTCATGAAAGTGAATACCATGCATTGGGTAAGTTATTAAGTGAAGGTTTTGCAACGAAATCATGTCAACATTTGTATCTGATAAAGCTTTCTGAATTATTAAAAATGTGATTGAAATATTAAAAATACTGGAACATATAATTTGGAACATTTGGAACATAAAATAAGAACATTTGGAACATATAATATGAACAAATATATTAGGAATAAAACTTTGACCATGCATAAACAAAAATGTGAAATGTTTTAAAATTTTTTGGTATGGAAAAGTGGATAATTTACTTTATATTTTGTGTTAATGTAGTAGTTTTGATTTTATGATTGTCTCTTTCATGCATGGTCAAAAATAGGACATGTGTAAATTAGTTAAGAAACTATTTACACATGTCCTGCATAATTTTCATAGCCCTTTGGGTGGGCATGGCCACATCAAAGTTCTAGAAATTCTTGGGTGGCCTTCCCACCCTTTTTATCCACTTTTTGTTTTCTTTGGCCTTTACCAATTTTGATAAAGGCTCCTTTTGTGATCTGTGAATACACAATTATGTTACAGGTTGTTTTTGGTGGAAGGATATTATACAATACTAGCCGGGGTGCTCGCGTTCGCTTGCTTCCCGGAGGGGGGCAAGTGAAAAAACTTGAGGTTGTTGGCGCACTTCGTGCGCTGCATTCGCTTACACTCATGCCCCTTTCAACCTCACGTACAATGGGTTAGCTCGCTGCGCTCGCCTGTGGTTGGCGCACTTCGTGCGCTGCATTTGTTTCTGCTCATGCCCTATTCAACCCCAAGTGCAATGGGTTAGCTCGCTGCGCTCGCCTGTGGTTGGCGCACTTTGTGCCCTGCATTCGCTTGCGCTCATGCCCCTTTCAACCTCACGTACAATGGGTTAGCTCGCTGCGCTCGCCTGTGGTTGGCGCACTTCGTGCGCTGCATTCTGCTTGCTATATGCCTCTGCCTACTCCTTTTACAACAGCTTGGCTCGCTCCGCTCGCCTGATAATCCCTTATCATAATTTGTTGATTAAAGTTTTGGGCTTGTTTACATTAGGCCTAAGCATCGAAACTGTTCTCGTGAAGTCACAAAAGAGCCAATCAACTTGCAGCAAAAGGCGAAGCGGGTCACGTGAACAGCGAATACGTGGTTCGAAAATGGAGTTCGCAACGCGAATTTGGAATTTTCGCCACCGTAAACTGTAGTTTTTTCGTGATAGCACAATTAGCAGAATAATTAATGGAATAATTCAAGAGAACTTTAAAAAAACGAAACCAAAAATAGATAACCTTGGTCTAATTATAATTGGCACTTTCCATTTGAAATTTAGGACAATAAATGTACAAACAAAAAAGCCTTTTTGATTACACGGTTCGCCGTTTCGGCCATTGTTTTGAGCGTTCGACCTATTGTTTCGGGTCGAATCTA
>RQOL01000664.1:0-13770 GCA_013076295.1 Sanderia malayensis | reverse complement strand
ATGAACACCATGGCAACAGATTGAAGATGGCCTCGTATAATAAAATATAGATAACTGAAATCGAGGCCTCCTGGAAATGTCACAGAATGCGTAAATATTGTTAATATGTGTGGTGGAAATATCCTGGTAGTGGCCTGATAGTGTGAAATTTAGTTATGAGAAATGACTACAAAAATGAAGACTTTTCAAGAGAAGCATATGTAATGTTGCACGCTTCACTGGTTAAATTATATTCAGGTAAATAGTACATTTATGTTGTAAGATATACAGTTTTTGTTGCAACTATAAAATTATAAGTTGACGTCATCTCCTTTCAACCTTTGTTGTGTGTTCTTAATATTCTATCATCAATCATGCATCTTCTTCATTCTCTGTGTATTTATCAATGAAGGGTACTACAAAGTATAAAGTATAAAAATATATTAACAATATTTCTATACTACAAAGTATAGAAATATATTAACAAATTGGAGAACATATGATTGCCTACAAAGACTTAAAAAACTGCTTGAACATACTACTCAATGCAACATGAAAAATAAAATTATAAATACAATGCTACATCATACTCAAAAATACTATACATGACCATGCAATACTATACTGTATGATACTATATATATACAATCATGCAATACTATCTTGTATCACACTATCTAATATATATATGTTGTATATTATCAAGAAACATTGACTGATAGGGCGCACTTCGTGCGCTGCATTCGCTTCGCTCATGCCTCATTCAATCCCACGTACAATGGGTTAGCTCGCTGTGCTCGCCTGTCTATCTATTATCAAGAAATATTGACTGATAGGGCGCACTTCGTGCGCTGCATTCGCTTCGCTCATGCCTCATTCAACCCCACGTACAATGGGTTAGCTCGCTGCGCTCGCCTGTCTATCTATTATCAAGAAACATTGACTGATAGGGCGCACTTTGTGCGCTACATTCGCTTCGCTCATGCCTCATTCAACCCAACGTACAATGGGTTAGCTCGCTGCGCACGCCTGTCTATCTATTATCAAGAAACATTGTCTGATAGGGCGCACTTCGTGCGCTACATTCGCTTCGCTCATGCCTCTTTCAACCCCACGTACAATGGGTTAGCTCGCTGCGCTCCCCTGTCTATCTATTATCAAGAAACATTGACTGATAGGGCGCACTTTGTGCGCTGCATTCGCTTACGCTCATGCCCATACATACATACATACATACACACATACATACATACCTACATACATACATGAGCCGGGTTCGGTCGCTTCGCTCCCTCCCCGGAGCCCGTGAAGTAAACAAAGTTTAATCTGGTTGGCGCGCTTCGCGCGCTGCATTCGCTCCCGCTCATGCCCATACATACATACATACCTACATACATACATACATACTATACCAACATACTATACCTACTATAAAATCATACTATACCTACATACTATACCAACATACTATACCTACTATAAAATCATACTATACCTACATACTATACCTACTATACATACTATAAAAACATACTATACCTACTATACCTACATACTATACCTACTATAAAAACATACTATACATACTATACCTACTATGCATACTATAAAAACATACTATACATACTATACCTACTATACCTACTATACAAACATACAAACACTTGTGGAAAGTTTAAATGGGGAAAATCGTGCAAATAGGGCCTGAAAAATTCATAAGTTTGACTTTGTTTTCATTGGGCCTAAGCGTTGCAGGCATGCCGAAGCAACGCCTACAACAAAAACTACAACTATTTCAACTCAAAATACTAAACAAAGCTATCACCTGTGTTCCCAATTGTTTCCTGCAACTCTCTAGGGTCTTTGAAACAATTAGCAGCTCTTTACAAAGAAAATTCAGCTCGTAAAACACTTTGAAAGGCGCCGTTTGTGTGCAAAACAAAAACACGCGTCTTCTCCAAAAGTACCTGCTGCAACCAAGGGCGAATAACGAAAAACGACCGAAAATTCGCATGCGTCGCCCGCAACTGAGGGCGAGAAACGAAAATTGATCGACAACCCACGTGGGTCACGCGAAAAGAGCCAATCAAATTACAGCAAAAGGCGAAACGGGTCACGTGAAGAGCGAATACTGTGCTCGAAAATGGAATTCGGGACGCGAATTTGGAAGTTTCGCCAGCGTAAACCGTAGTTTTTTCGTGATAGCACAATTAGCAGAATAATTAGTGGAATAATTCAAAATTTCAGGAGAAAATCGAAAAACAAAATCCATTACCCTGGTTAAATTATGAAACTAAGCATTCAGTGTGAATTTCATCGCCATATACCCACATACAAAAAAGCCTTTGTGATTACACGGTTCGCCGTTTCGGCCCATTGTTTTTGGGCGTTCGACCTATTGTTTCGGGTCGAATCTATTGTTTTTGGCAAGGAAAGTGCGTCGTCACGTGACATCACAGAATATATATATTAGACTAGCCGGAGGCGCTCGCTACGCTCGCTTCCCTGAGGGCGTGTTCCACTTTGGGTGGAGATCAAAACCCCCGTGTCATCGTAGAGTGACGTACTAACTTAATGTGGAAAACTAAAACATGCGTCTTATAAACCCCCCCCCCCAGTTTCATGACACCCTTATTTAAGTGAAGAAAAAATCATTACACTAATTTAGTGTTGGTAGATATAAGTATACTAAACGTTAAATACACCAAACCTTAAGTGTTAAACATTATTAACGTTTTCTGAATACATAGTTGCCAAAATAGGGCCCAAAACTTTGACATTGTTTGCATCGAATTGTGAAGGTCGCCTCGCAAGCTTCTCGAAGCAACAATGGTGGTCGCCTACTCCAAAATCTACAACTATTTCATGGAAAAAACAAAAAAAAGCTACCACCTGTTCAAATGTACTTCCCCCGCCGAGGTCTTTGACACAATTATCAGGTCTTTACAACAAAAAATAATCAGCTCGTACACGAAGAGTAAAACCAGAAGAGAAACGGGTAGTTGAAATAAAATGTGGCAGAATTTTCGACGGTTCTATTGTGACGTCAAATAAATCACCATCGACGGGTACCAGGGTTTAATCAAATAACAATGAAATAACAATTAAAAGCACGGGAATTGAAAACACGTGGAAATTATTTCGAAAATAAGGGAGAAATCGAAAAACAAAAACCGTAACCTTGGTCTACTCGAGAAGGGGAACATTTTGATGTAAGTTCGAAGGCGAATGAGCGTGGCTGAAAAAAGCCTTTGTGATCACACAGTTTGGGAAATCCCGGCCCGTCACGTGACTCCGCAGAATATATATATTAGACTAGGGGTCATCACTCGCTTCGCTCGTTTGCCCCTGCCTGTCAAGTAAAAAAAGCTTAATCTGGTTGGCGCGCTTCGCGCGCTGCATTCGCTCGCGCTCATGCCCATACATACATACATACATACATACATACATACATACATACCTATATACATACATACATAGATACATACATACATACATACCTATATACATACATACATACCTACATATATTCATACATACATACATACATACATACAGGTGTCTTCGCTCGCGTTCGCTCCCTCACCACAGCCCATCAAGTAAAAAAAGCTTAATCTGGTTGGCGCACTTAGTGCGCTGCATTCGCTAACGCTCATGCTTCTTTCAACCCCACTTACAATGGGTTGGCTCGCTGCGCTCGCCTGTCTATGTATTATAAAGAAGCATTGACTGATAGGGCGCACTTTGTGCGCTGCATTCACTTACGCTCATGCCTCTTTCAACCCCACTTACAATGGGTTGGCTCGCTACGCTCGTCTCTGTATCTATTATCAAGAAACATTGACTGATAGGGCCCACTTCGTGCGCTGTATTCGCTTCGCTCATGCCTCTTTCAACCCCACGTACAATGGGTTAGCTCGCTGCGCTCACCTGTCTATCTATTATCAAGAAACATTTGACTGATGGGGCGCACTTCGTGCGCTGCATTCGCTTCGCTCATGCCTCTTTCAACCCCACGTACAATGGGTTAGCTCATTGGGCTCGCCTGTCTATCTGTCTGTCCATTTTCGCATTGACATTCAACATTAGATCATAAGATGGCAATTGACATTTGAAAGCGCAAAACCTTTGGTGAAGGGTTAGTAACAATTTGAATGAATGTAAATTGTAACTTTCGGTAGGTTAGCAGAACAATGAACTTAAATTTTACTCTACCATTTGAGCAAGGATAGTTGTCTCCCAAGGATAAAAGTAATACATTGTTATTGTGTCCCAGATCAGTGTATGAGGCAATAACATGACACAAAAGCTAATTAAATTACAATGTGATAGAAACTTACATAAACAGAATTCTCCTTTCATGAGTTTTTCAAGGATTCCATTGACTTTTCATGCATAGTGTGGTTAATGTTTGTTTCAGTCATTTGACATTTGCATGGTGTGAATAGCAAGTATTAGTGACATTGACAGCTTTGGTTAATCACTTCAGTATTTGTTTCACTAAGAATCATATAGGAAAAAGGAAGAATTAATAATCAATGAAATGACGATAATATAGTTATAGAATAATAGGACAACATGATAGTTGTGCAGCCATATTCATCAATAGCCCTTGTGGATTAGATGGAAAAAGATGTTTGAAATGCAAACTGAGTGAAAATCATTTTTCCACTGGTCTACCAATGCTTTATCCATCACCAGTATTGAAAATAACAACAGTTTGATGTCAATATATTTTTCTTGTGACACATACATGGAGGCAATGAACAAAAGGAATCAATAAATTGGTAAATACTTCAAGAATTATTTTAAATCCAAGCTAACAGTGGTCGGCACATGTAGTCAGGGCATCAAACATCTATTTTGGAAGCAAGTAAACCATAAAGGTATTAAATAAGTAATCAAAATTTTCGATTTCGTTGCAATCAGTAAAGTTTTAATCGCCTATCCAAAATTAAGATGGTTTAACAATTTGATGAAATTGAATTGGGAATGAGTTAAAACTAAGATCTGTATTACCTGTAACATACATTGAAAATGTCCCCTGTAAATTTGAAAACAGTTTCCCCATTATAAGTTGTCCTGTTTGATGATCTTTTTCTGATGCTAAGCCAAGCTGTTCCAAATTCATATTTCAAAAGTTAGCGTTGACAATTGATGGAAAAGAGGCCAAAGTTTTTCAACGACCTCGTTTCGATGGCGGATAAAGGGCTATTATTGGCGAAGAAGAAGAGCAGAAATGCATCTCATTAAGAACGCACATTGACGAAGCTCAGTAAATTTGAAGAGAGAGTAGATTAATCCTGCATTGTTTTTGCATATAATGTATTAGTACATAAACGGTAAAAAGTAAGTATCATTTATGCTAGCTTAAACTATGTGCTACACACAACTATAAAAAACTTTTGGCATACAATTTCATAAAGGTAAACATGAGCTTTAACATGCATGAATAAATATGTACACATACTTCTGATGTCCATTTAATGTTCATGTTTTATACATCGAATGGTGAATTTGAATATAAATCGAATATAAATTTGAATTTGTCCCGTCTGTAAATAGTATTGATTTCTTCATCATGTGCAGTGTTCAGCCATGTCGACAGCATTGTTCAATAGGAATTCATACTCGCGTGACACATATTAATGCGTTTTCACCATTAAGTTTGGTAGTAATAAAAAAGAAGATTGCCGGCTACATTAGTTTAAAGCTCGAACACCAACTTCAAGGGATAACCTTTGTTCGAGGTTTCCTTGTTCATGAAAACTGCAATTTAAATTTGGAATACTAAATAATATCGCGTCATCTATATTGTTATAATGAATAAGTAAATGAGTTAATTGGTTGAGAGGAGGGTAATCCAATGCTAATTATTGTTAAAACAGCTATCGTTAATGGAGAGATTGCAGTTTTCACAGAGAAAAGGAAAGCCATACTCCCATAGGCAATATCGGAGAGCATGGCAAAGCATATCTCTTCGGATACGGGTGCTACCGAGGACCCAGATCGTGCTGTTGCTGTTGGTGAACACCCCCGGACACTGGAGTGTTTTAAAAGTGTCCGGATCGTTCTTGGCGGATCTTATTGACTGGAGTGGCATGGCAAACCAGCAATGTTCAAAGCTTTTTACGGCTTTGCTTTCTGAGTGTTGTGCTGACAGCACAACAGGGAACATCACACTGTAGTGCAATGCCGATCTGCTAAAACCACAATCTGAGCCCCATATTTTGTGTATGTGCATTTTGGTAGACTGACACCCTCTGTGAGCAACGCAATTTATGCTCAAAAGTTTGTGAAGACCTTTACAGGACTTCTTGGAAGACAATGTTTTTTGTCTTCCTGTGTGTTTCCTCTGGGAGGAATACTTTGAGCCCGTCAAATGATGTTGCTCTTGACATGACCACATATAACTGACCATGTGTGAACACGGGCTCTGGTAAATACAAACCAACATACCTCAGAGATTGTCCCTGTGCCTTGTGGATAGTAAGGCAGTATGCTAGTCTGACTGGAAATTGCCGTCGCTTGATGTTGAACGGCATCTCACTGTCCTGTGTTGACAATGTTATTCTGGGAATCATGACCTGCTGGCCCCTGTGTTCCTTCGTGATGATCTCTGCTGTGATCACGTTACGTCGGAGATGGCGTACAATGAGTCTTGTGCCGTTACAAAGACCTTTCTTCGGATTTAGATTCCTCAGAAGAATGATCGTTGCACCAACCTTAAATAAGGAAAGCTTGAGGTTACAATGTGTATCATCGGAGGACCATTATTAATATTTAAAATAAGTGTAGAATTAATGTATAATTAGTACATATAGGTAAATTATACCTTGAGTCTAAGTCGATGTAATGGCATTTCGTTAGGAGTTAGATTGTTGAGAAACTCAATTGGATATGCCGCCTCCTCATCTGGATTCTCTGTTATCACACTGTCTGTGCTGTAGTATGTTTTGTCAACAGTTTGTAGTCTTTCCAGAATGATGTCATTGATTTGATGTGAGAAGTCATTCCTTGGGGTAAGACAACAACATTCTGACATGGTTACCGGATCCAGCATGAGGTGGGACTGTGGTGTATTAGGGTGGGGATATATGAAGTTGAGCATTTCCTCTTGCGAAGATGTGCATATTTGATGTGGCAAAGTGATATTGTCAAGTGCATCATGTGGTTCTTGTTTGTTGCCGAGTCTTAGGAGCCATTCTGAGAATTCTCTGTAAGATTCATCTTGAACAGCTCTCATGTTTGTGTGTAGGCAATGTTGTCGAAACTGTGCCCACAAATCACTGATTTGATATGATTTAAGACTCTCTGATACGATTTTCTCTCTTCCTGCTTTGGGGACAACAGGTAGAACTTGTCTGAAATCGCCACCAAGCAACATGAATTTTCCACCAAATGGCTTTTCAACTCTTGTGATATCCCGAAGCAGTCTGTCAACTGCTTGTAATGCCAATGCTGGTATCATTGAAGCTTCATCCCATATGAACAGGGTTGTTTCACGCAACACTTGTGCTCTTCGGCTCTGTCTCTTGACATTGCATGTTGATTCCAGCTTCAATGGTATTGGAATTTGGAATTGCGAATGCGATGTTCTGCCAATGATAAGCAGTGTTGCTGCAATTCCTGACCAAGCCATACACTGAACTTTGTGTCCAGATCCATGAAGATTACGAACCAACGTGTTGTACAGAAATGTTTTCCCTGTGCCGGGTGGTCCGTCGAGAAAGTGACAGTTCTGCTCTGATTGCGCCTCAATCGCTTGAATAATGGCTGTGTATACCACTTGTTGTTCTGGATTCAATGCAGCGTGCATTTGTTCTCCTTGCTCTCTTTCGTTTTCAACATCCATGTGATCTTCCTCTGAAAACATAAACAATAGTTAATTTGGTAGAAATAGAATCATATATTGGCTAAGTTATTACCGTGAATATCATCATGGTAAGTTGTAAATCACCTTGTTCTGGGATGACAAAGTCGGCCGGTAGCTGAGGAAGGTGATCGTAGTTCGTGATGGACAAACCATGAACTTTCAAATTGTTGTCAATATCATGTAGACATTGATACATGTGTCTGTGTTGGAAGGTTATGTCTGGATTGTTGAGTTGATCACGTCTGACAAAGTCTTCACTCATTGCTTCCTTGAAGGTGTCGAAGAGTGTTCTTATGTCTGAAGGCGTTTGAAAGAGTAGCAATGTGGCAAACAACTGTCTGAGTTGTGGTGGCATATTAAAGATGACTGCGTCGTGTAAACTGCGTGTGATTTCGGCATCATCTTCTAAAAGCCCTAAAGCTAATGCTGCATCTTTGAAGGAGTCACATAGATTACCTTCTACCGTTTGAAGGTGTTCAAATGACGTAGCTCCTCGTTTATGCAAGAGCAAAAGTCTGAGGGCGAATTTTTGCTCGCAAGGTCTAGGCTGCACTTGAGTTACTCTACCAATGATTGGCATTGTTCTTCGTTGTCTGGCTGTCCATGTTTTTGAACGCTCCTGGAAGACATAGTGCTCTGGTATCTCATGATAGAGGTACTGACGTGCAGCTGGATCTTGCTGGTTGAGTTCAAACCATGCTGTAAGTGTTGTTCTATCACCAATGTTGTTGAGCCTTTGTTCGTTATCATTGTTATGAAAGATGACTTGTTGCTCAAATGGTAGATGAACAGAAAGCCGTTTAATTATGTGGCTTTTGTCGGGCATGGGGAACTGCATAAGCCGATAGACAGCTTCATGTGGTCCAATATATCTTGCGTTGATGTATTGGCGCACCTCGTCGTGTTCAATGTCTTGAGGTACTTGCTGTTGATTTTCTTCAAGAATTTCAACATGTGCCATATCATGTCCTTTGTGGATATATTTGAAGATGTACTTGACACATTTTACTGTACTGCATATTTCCACGTTGATATGATACTGATATTTGATTAGTAGGTGTCTGTTGTGTGGCACTACCCAGGTATCATCCAAAATGCGATTATTCACATTGACTGGATGAAGAGAGCGTCGTCTATAGAGAGGATAGCCGTTGACATTGATTTGAGTGTCAGCAACTTGTTCTTTTGGAAAATGCTTTTTGCATTTGTTATTTTCCATGCACACGCATCGAGGATTTAAAATTCCACAGGGTCCATGTGTCATGTGTTTTAGGACCAACTTGTGATATTTTGCATCCTGTGGGTCTGGAATCTCTGCGGATATCAGTTGATCCACCTGATCATGAATATGATAATCAACAATTTTATAATAGAAATAAGGTACAGAATAGTTGTACTGTGGATTGCGTATAAATGTCACAATAAGAGAAAGAATTATTAGTGTTTGCAAATATTACCTGTTGTGGTGTTCGTGGTTTATCAGCTTGCGAAAGAAACAGGATCATGTGTGCGTGTGGTAGTCCTCTCTGTTGAAATTCTATGACATATACATGTGCTGTGACATGTCCAAGAATGTGCTTGTGCAGAATGTCTTCAAGTAGTTCTTTGAGTTTGAGTTGAAATACTCTTGTGACAATGTCCGGTCGATCATTGGCCGTCTTGTGTGGTAGAATGTTTTCTTCTATTTCCTTCCATTTGGGATTGGCAGTCATTGTGAGGAAGATGTCTGGCTTGCCATACTTCCTTACGATTGTCATTGCATCTTGAAAATGTTGATACATGTTTCTTTGGCTGCCTGGAAAGGATGATGGTAGAATGATAACACGGCCAACATCGATATGGATGGGCTGATTCGGATTGTTAGCCCTGGCCATCTGGTTTTCAATTTCAGCTCTTCTGTGGAGATGATCCATCAGGCCTCGATAAGTGTCAACACGAAGCTGACGTTGATTGTTCATAATCCAGTGCAGTTTATTGCCTTCTATCTTCGTATATGCATCTACCAGATACTGTTGAAATAGAAGTGATGCAATGTGGATGGCTGAGAATGCATCCCTGACCTGTATTCTGTATAAATAGTATTCGGTGAGGGTCAGTCTGGTACGGCGATCACGATTGATGTGTTGTCGATCTCTTACATTTGCAGTAGGCAATCGTTGAAGGTCCAAACTGTATCCTCTGTCACCGTGAAGGAATATCAATGGATACGTGAGAGGATCGGCACTTGGACTGGTTGCGTAAATCTTCATGAGATCTCCACGTCTTGTTTGAACTTGCAGTTCTCTGTCGTCAGGATTTGGTGCACCTCCATTTTGTACAGTATATATTGCTGCAATTTCTCTGGCAGTTGGATTATCGTATCTGCGATCTTGTTGTGGACGACCTGTTATGATCATTTTGAATGTCGGAACAGGCTGATTGTTTGCAATAGCTTGCTGCCGCTGTTCCTCCAATATTTCACCCATGCTTCGATAATGTTGTGCAAATCGATTGACTGCCATTAATTCATTCTGGAGAAGTGCAACGATGTCCAAATCAAGACGTTGTTCTGTTGCAGTATTTTGCCGTTCCTGCAACGCTTGTTGTGTATCCATGATGTAGAGTTCTGCATACTTTCTGGATCTGTCTGTTTCTGTTACACCTGCGATTGGTAACGAAATATACTTAAATACATAAATATGCATGAAAATATGAATTTGAGAGCAGAAATCATAAGTGAATAATTAGCTATGTGAAATGAATTGGTCATTTACCAGTCATGTGATATGCCTTTCCGTGAATTGTGATCACTGGTGGTCCAGCTCTGGCATGACGTGCAATATTAGCCTTCCATGATGCCATGGCCATTAGTGAGTTGTATTGGCGGAAGCGCTTTAAGAAATACTTTGACTCGGCAGTATCACCCGTGTATAAATGCATGACACTGTTTGGAGGTGGTTGAACTGGATCCAGAGTGATTAAACCTCCCATGCAACACTTGTGGTATTGTTTTCGGGAGTTAAGTTCTTCTTTGAAGTACTTTGCACCACAATGAATACATGTTCTGTTCATTTTATTCAAGTGGTGTGGTAATGGGGAGAAGGAGATGAGGTTTTGAGCTTCATTGTTCTCGGGGACAGGGTTTTCAACTTGCATTTGCTGATCTTCAACTGGTTCTGGTATCTGGTATTTTCATCGGGTACTGGAACTACATCTTGCATCTCAATGTCTATAGGTTGTCCTGCTGCTGGAAGCCCTTGGTTCTGAATGGGAAGCTCTAGTTCCATGTCGATCTCCATTGGCTGTATCTCTGGAAGAGGATACTGTGCCGGAAATGGCTGATATTCAGGGGCTTCTAGCTGACGGTTTTCGAGCTGCATTTGTTGAAGATCGTTGACTGCTGCAAGTGGGTTATCCGCATTTCCTGCCTGTTGAGGTTGAAGCTGTCGATTGATCTCTCTGCAATGCTGCATATTATCCCGCACTTGATTTCTGCGTCTGTCACCGGTTATACTTCTCCTGGTCTTGCGCAGCATAGTGCAAGTTGTGATATGAAAAAGAAGTATAAAGTACAATTACGCAATACAATGTAAATGTTATTGCTTGTAGACAATGGCCTCGATAGCAACAACAATGAAAATAATTATAGCCTTGTGTAAAGCTGCAACACAAAGAAGTAAATATTATATATTTCAAGGGTATGGTAGTGTTTAGTATAGTGTTGTAAATAAATCATTATTATAAAAGTAATGCTATGTAATATAATGTAAATTTTATGAAAACCCTCTCGTTAAACTGCACTCGTTTCTGTACTGTAAACAGCTACTAAAATGGAAGAAAGTAAATTGAAATCAAAATTATTGTTGACATGAATAAACAAATCATAAAAAGAGGCTCCGAAAACCTGTACGTAATGAAAATTAACTTGTTGAATCCAGGGCAGTTATCAAGAATTCAACAAATTTGGTTACAGGGTAAATTTGTTAAAAACGGCGCCATAAATGTTTCTTCATAATATTCCAGATGCATAAAACAAAAATGATGTTTTTATCCGTGGTAAAGAGTAGCTCGCTGCACTTTATTTGAAAATCGACCAAAGTGCGCCTCTTTTTATAAAGTAAACAAATAATTAAAGAGGTATACTGAGAAGGAAAAACTGCAATGAATAAATTCATTTCTTACCGAGCCTTGTGTCTTTCAAAACTATGGTAAGAAAAGAAAGATAATAGTTATTAATAAACTTGAAATAAATATTTGATAAAAATATGATGCCTGAACAACACGTAACCTGTTCTTGCCATGAAATGCATAGAAAGAAGAGCAAAAATTATCGACATTATTAAGGGAATTAGCGATGAAAAAGCTTTTTAGG
Organism: Sanderia malayensis; assembly: GCA_013076295.1. Taxonomy (NCBI): domain Eukaryota; kingdom Metazoa; phylum Cnidaria; class Scyphozoa; order Semaeostomeae; family Pelagiidae; genus Sanderia; species Sanderia malayensis. The sequence continues at coordinate 1,564 of RQOL01000664.1, read as the reverse complement.
TTATAATGATAGGTTGTTAGAAAAAACAACATTCGTGATACTTACTCAGCGATAAATAATTCCATATAATTATATCCTATCAATAACTTGGACAACTAAATTAAATTAGGCAAAATCTAATTGTGCGAACAATCAGAGGCGGGATTTCTATTGTACTATACAGCTCCCAAGATTGGTTTATACACGTCACATGCTTAAAAAGGCGGGAAACTTGTTAGTGAAAAGGGAATTCCCCTTCCTCCCTCAGAGTGGTTAAAAAGGTAGGAGGGAAAAATTGCACGTGAAATTGAATCACATCATTACATCATGGCAATGGCATTGGCATGCCAAGTATAGTTTGATGAGGAAGAAACGCATGGTGAGAATCCAACTGCATCTTCTTTAATCATTTCCATCTGAAGAGTATGTATAAAGTATTTTGACGCACTGTTCAATATGTGTTAACTCCAGTTTCATTTTCTGAGTTTAGATTGCAAAAATCGCTTGAAAAGAATCATACTGGGAATAAATGAACACCGTTATCTGGTGCAACTGCAACATCGCATTCATGAAAGTGAATACCATGCATTGGGTAAGTTATTAAGTGAAGGTTTTGCAACGAAATCATGTCAACATTTGTATCTGATAAAGCTTTCTGAATTATTAAAATGTGATTGAAATATTAAAAATACTGGAACATATAATTTGGAACATTTGGAACATAAATAAGAACATTTGGAACATATAATATGAACAAATATATTAGGAATAAAACTTTGACCATGCATAAACAAAAAATGTGAAATGTTTTAAAAATTTTTTGTATGGAAAAGTGGATAATTTTACTTTATATTTTGTGTTAATGTAGTAGTTTTGATTTTATGATTGTCTCTTTCATGCATGGTCAAAAATAGGACATGTGTAAATTAGTTAAGAAACTATTTACACATGTCCTGCATAATTTTCATAGCCCTTTGGGTGGGCATGGCCACCATCAAAGTTCTAGAAAATTCTTGGGTGGCCTTCCCACCCTTTTTATCCACTTTTTGTTTTCTTTGGCCTTTACCAATTTTGATAAAGGCCTCCTTTTGTGATCTGTGAATACACAATTATGTTACAGGTTGTTTTTTGGTGGAAGGATATTATACAATACTAGCCGGGGGTGCTCGCGTTCGCTTGCTTCCCGGAGGGGGGCAAGTGAAAAAACTTGAGGTTGTTGGCGCACTTCGTGCGCTGCATTCGCTTACACTCATGCCCCTTTCAACCTCACGTACAATGGGTTAGCTCGCTGCGCTCGCCTGTGGTTGGCGCACTTCGTGCGCTGCATTTGTTTCTGCTCATGCCCTATTCAACCCCAAGTGCAATGGGTTAGCTCGCTGCGCTCGCCTGTGGTTGGGCACTTGTGCCTGCATTCGCTTGCGCTCATGCCCCTTTCAACCTCACGTACAATGGGTTAGCTCGCTGCGCTCGCCTGTGGTTGGCGCACTTCGTGCGCTGCATTCGCTTCTGCTCATGCTCCTTTCAACCTCAAGTGCAATGGGTTAGCTCGCTGCGCTCGCCTGTGGTTGGCGCACTTCATGCGCTG